>JAWWLR010000155.1:6551414-6563586 GCA_035041075.1 Acraspis erinacei
ATTTAACTTGGTTAATATTTAAAAACATCTGGAAAAATCTTTGGAGTTCGAGTGTACTCTAATTATTACAGATACACGAAGAGAAGTTTGGTAGAGCCGCTCACCCAACACGTACAATTGTCGCGCCAATCGCACAGTGGACCGCGCCACTTCTGTTTAGTAAAATGGAATCACTGATTCGGGAGCACTATTACCCCGAACAAGCCGAATCGTTTGATCAACAGTATAGTCGAGCCGTTCTGCACAAGCGGCGCATTCGGCACTGTTCCGCGCATGCGCAGCCTAGGAAAATAACGCACGCATATTTCGAAGCGGCTAATCTCCGTAAGTTCGGGGTAACCAGCGCCACGAATCTGGAGCGGACGCCACACCAAACCGAAGTACAGCGACTCTCTCACTACTAGCGCTACGGTTCTACCTAAATTCTCTCCGTGTACTACTCTTAATTAATTTTCAGCTACATCAAATAATATCGCTGAAGTGCATTTACACGAAAATAAACAGGGGATTTTTTGCAAAGAATTTGCATGCAAACTTATCAATTATAATACAAATTTGCCGATAAAAATGATAATTTCTTTAAGTTCATATGAACACTCATGTGGCGAATTAAATTTATAGAATAAACGTATTTTACATAACAATTTTTTTAAACTAAATAGTTGAATTTTCTACCAAAAATACCAATTTTCTACAAATAGATGAAATTGAAAAAAAAGATAAATTTCCAACATATCTAATAACTTGAATTAAGAACTAATATTAAAAAATAACTTTAAATAATGATAAATAATAACTTTAAATACAAAATTCGATGTTTTTTAAAAAACGAAGAAAAAAATTCAAATACGGGTCAGTTCGCTAATTTTTTTTCACAAATCCAAAAATACGTCTTGCCTAACTTCCTCTGAAAAACAAAGTATCTTGTCCCCGAGAGATTATGCTACTTTTAATTAAAAAAATTAACTTTTCACAACAAAAAATCTAACTAAATTTAAAAAAAATTTAAACTAAAGAAATAAGCTCTCAACTTAAGTGATGCATTTTTAATAAAAAAATGTCAACTAAATATTTGAACTTTCTAGCAAAAAAGACAAATTTTCAAGAAAATGGATGAATTTCCTACAACAAAGATAGAATGTATATTAAATTTTTTTTTACAAAAAATGTAATAGTTACATTTTTATTTAAAAATCAAAAATTTTCAACAAAAAGAATAATATTTAACAATATACATGAGGTTTCAACTAAATATTTTAATTTTCAATGAACTCTTCAAAATAATAGATAGTTAAATTTTTAGTTAAGAAAGTTTAATTTCAATTTAAAAAAACTAATGTTCACAGAAAAAATCAATTTTAACCAAAAATATCAATTTATTACCAAAAAATGTATAATTATTCACCAAGTAAATGCATTTACAACTGAAAAAGATAAATTTTAAACAAAAAATAGAGTAGTTAAATTTTTAGTCAGAAAAATCACTTTTTAAGCAAATAAATTTTCACCTAAATAAAAAATAATTCTCAACCATTGAAATAAATTGTTAACAAAGAAGACTAATTTTCTACTAAGGAGGATTAATTTTTAATAAAATAAATTAATTTTCAAACAAAAAGGGGAATTAGTCTCCAAGAAGATTATTTTTCTAACACAAAAGACAAAGTTTCAACGAAATACACCAATTTTTAAATAAATGTATTTTTATGTTTTTTAAAAATTGAAAAGATATTAAAAGTACGGTGTCAGAAAATATAACTGATAACATAATCTTCAAGTTATTTTAGTTTCTCTAAACAAAATGTTCCTCGGCCATCAAAGAGGAAAATAACAGATTGAGGATAACCAAACATCTCAGAAAAACAAGTTTCTGCTCACTAAAAATCTTACGAATTGTGAAACAATTTCGGGGGGAGGGGGAATGAGATAGCGAGTAGTATATATACACTCAAATTTTGTGTGTTAGTAGTTACATTAAAATTTATTAAAAATCTTAATTTTCTTCCTTGTGATAAAATATGAGGATCGTAGTGAACCTATTTGCTTCGGCAGTTTTCGCTAATTTTATTGGTAAATATATCAAATTAAATTCGAGAAAGTACATTTGTTTAATTCAGCTTTTTTCATAATTGGTCTTTTTGGTTTAAAAATTATATTATTTTAGTAAACAATTTAATTCTTTGGTTAAAAACTCTATCTGCCTGTCTGTCCGTCCGTCCGTAAACACGATAACTCTCGAAAAAATTAAAGGATCAAATACAGCTTTGACAAATCTTTTATAAATCCTTAAAGAAAGCGTGTGTTCGCTAACCAGCTATTTTTGGATAAAATTTCAAAAACCTAGATTATTTTTAAAAAATTTGGAAATTTTTTTTTAATTTAAAAATGTTAGGCAAGGCTGTTCGGAGTACTTAGAAAGCCCAAAAATGTATCCTAATGACTTTTTTCAAAAAAAAATAAATAAAATTTGCAGTTTTATAGCATTTATAAAATTTAAAAAATAAAAAAAAATAAATGTTAAGCTAAAAAACGCATGATATGAGAAAAGCCAATAAAAGAAAAACTTTCCTTTTTGAAAGCCCTTCAAGAGTATCATAAAAAGTTTTCGGATTTTCCTGAAAAATAGACATTTGAAATTTTGATCGCACAAAAAAAACGAAAAATCCAAAATTCAATTTTGTGGTCACACTGTGCAAGTTAGGCAAAAAACGATTTTCTTATTAATTTATCAACATTTCATTTTAGTTGAGAGTGCATCTATTTTGTCAATATTTAATTATCTCTTAAAAATTAATTATTTTGTGGAAAATTTAACTATTTTGTAAAAAATGTAATTATTTTGTTGAATGTCAAATTTTGTTATTGAGTATTCGCCTTTTTGGGTAGAAAATTTGTTCTTTTAGATTCAAAATTTAACTAGTTTTTTAAAAATTAACAACTTGAGATATTTTTTCTCTCTTGATTGCAAAATTATTCTTAATTGGAAATTCAACTAGTATATTTTTCTTCAAGAATGAATCTGTTTTTATTTTTAAAAATTGGTTTAAAAAGTTGAAAGTGTTTTTAAAGAAATAATTTCTTTTGTTGAAGATTTATAATTTTAGTTAAAATTCTAACTTTTTTGTTGAAAATTTAATTATTTTTCTAAAGATTTAACTATTTCGTTAAAAATTTCTCTTAGTGAAAAAATTACTCTCCAAATTTTTTTAGATTTATTAATTTATTTTGAAAAAGAACGCCTTTTACATTATAAAATATGAATTTTAACCAAATATTTAAGTTTACAATATAATAATAGAATTTTTAATATAATATTTAAGTTTTCAAGCTAAAAAAATAAATTCCCAATAATAAATTGTCATAGTTTATATTTCATTCGACAAAGCTAAAATTTATAGAAAATTTTTTTAAACAAAAACACGAATTTTCTTAAATAAAAAATTTTCATTTGAGAAAAAAGGAAAATTTTATATAAAGTGTTGAACCTTCAAGACAAAATACGAATTTTATTTACAAAAATTGAATTTTTAAAGAAGCAATATGACTTTTCAGCAAAAAATTAATTTTCCACGAAACTGATGCACTTTTACTAAACAAAAATGAAATTTCAAACCAAAGACCCCTTCAATCCAAAAAATAAAATTTAAAAAATGTATTTTAACTTTTACCCAAGGAGCTGAAGTTTTTATTTAAAAAGATTAATTTTTCACAAGATGGTTAAATTTTGAAACAAAAAAATGAATTTTCAACTAAAAATATAAATCATAAAAAAAATGATTTCTTAACAAAAGTGATTCAACCTAATCTTTCAAAGAAAATACTTGAATACTCAAACGAAGAAGATTTTTTAACCAAAACTTTGCATTTTCATGAATAAAAAATTAAACTTCTACTTAAAACAGATTAATTTTTTAATCAAAAAATAAATGTTCACAAAATAGTTTAATTTTCTGTTAAAAAATATTTGAGTCTATACAAAATGGAATTTTCAGTTAAAAAAGGTTAATTTTTTACCGAAAATAATGACTTTTTAACACAATTGTTGAATTCTATCAAATAGTTGCCTTTTTATCCAAGACAAATGTTATTATTTTGTTGAAAATTAAACAATTTCCACCAAGACATCACTTTCAGTTCCACATTCAACTGTTTTGTTAAAAATTCGTTTTTTGCATTGAAAATTCAGTTCTTTTCGCGGAACATTAAGGGCCGAGGAAGAATGCATCAGTTTCGTGAAAAATTAATTTTTTGTTGAAAAGTTACGTTTTGGTTTAAAAATTCGAATTTAGGGTTTAAAAATTCAAACTTGGGTTTCAAAATTTTTTACTTAGCTTCAAAATTCGATTTTTTGCTTGAAGGTTCAACCATTTGGAAAAAATTTTATTTCTGTCCTGAGTCAAAAATCTTTCTTTGTTGAAAATTCGTCTTTTTGGTGTTAAAATTCTTTTTTTTTAAATATAAATCTTATATTTTTTATTGAAACATAAACTGATGACACTTTTTTGTTGCGAATTTATCTTTTTCAATAAAAAATTCAAGTATTATGTTCAAAATTTAAATATTTGGTTGAAAATTGAAGAATTTGATAGAGATTTCAATCATCGTTATGTTTCACAAAAACAGTTGAATTTTTACCCTAAAAAAACGAATTTTTAAGAAAACAATCTAATTTGCAACAAAAACTGTTGTCTTTTTAAGAAAATCTGACGATGGCGGGAAAGCTTGAAAAATTAATATTCAACAAAAAATTTAATTTTCAACTAAATAGTTTAATTTTCTACCTGATTATTATATTTTCAAGAAAGAAAGTAGAATCTTCTACTAAACAGTAAAACTCTCCATAAATAATATGCTGAGTAAACATTTTTTCGGTTTTTAATGAAATAATGTAGAGTTAAAATACGGACTCGAACTATGGTCAGGAGGACATAGTTAACAAGGATGAATGTAAAAAAACATAACCTAGAAATGATCTACTTTTTCTTTTATATGTTGACTAAACATTTGTTCTGTTTTTAATGAAAATAATGTGGAGTTAAAATACGGATTCGGACTATGGTCAGGAGGACATGGTTAAGAAGGATGAATGTAAAAAAAATATAATCTAGACATAATCTACATTTTCTTTTATATGTTGACTAAACATTTTTTCTGTTTTTAATTAAAATAATGTGCAGTTAAAATACGGACTCGAACTATGGTCATGAGGACATAGTTAACAAGGATGAATGTAAAAAAATATAATCTATAAATAATCTACTTTTTCTTTTATATGTTGACTAAACATTTGTTCTGTTTTTAATGAAAATAATGTGGAGTTAAAATACGAATTCGAACTATGGTCAGGAGGACATAGTTAAGAAGAATGAATGTAAAAAAAGTAACCAACAACTTAATATGATGAATCTTAAAAAGAAATGAATAACTAATTTTGATTTGCATTGTTTTATTATTAATTATGTATTAGTTCTTCTTTCGAAATTAGGTTTGACTAAGTTAGTGCAATATTTAATACAATAATTTATTTTCTACGTATACTTTCTTTTTACAGATTTATCTGAGCCAATGAATCATAATAATAAACCAGCTGTTAAAGAGGAAGTTGTCTTACATATATACAATGTTCATTATTATCTAACATATGCACCTGGAAATAAAGCAAATTTATTAGAAGCTCGTGAGTTCCGTGTGATAACAGATAAGAACTTTTTCGAAATCATGGGGGTAGAAGTAAATAGTCATTATTGTCCATTCGCGAGGCCCATAAAACCAAAAAATCCTGAGTTGCCTATACAGTTTGAAAGAGTTGTATTACCAATAAAAAAACGCCATATTACCACAAGGCTTCGGAGATATACTAAGAGCGATCCTAAGTTATTTGCAGAAATAGAGAAGGGAGTAAAAACATATCTTGCCGAAGTGCATTCAGAATATACATACGAGAACGTGGGGCGTATGGACGAAGAATCTGCAAAACGCTCTAATGAGGCTCAGACTAGTTCTAAACATCACTAATCGGGCTCTAATGAGGAAAACTAGGGTGGGCCCAATCTGGAACGTAATAATTTGGCCATGTATATGGAAATGAACCTAATTTAATACTGCTCTTAATAAAATGTCAATCAATTAATTATAAATGATTTATTTTGATTGTTTTGTGTGCCGAGATTTTTGTGCTGTTAGTTATTTGACATTTTTTCCATTATAATATTGTTTGTAAATTGTGTTATTTTTAGAATATATTTACTTTTTAATTATTAGTGTAATTCAATTATGTTCCATTATTAATACAATATTTACCTTCTACAATCTCTGGTAAAGTCTAATCGTATATTTTTTATGAATAATCGATGCTAATTATTCAATTAATACTTTAATCGTTTTCTTATACCTTTTTAATTTTTATTTTATTCCTAATAATAAATAAGCAAAGAATGGAGAATGGTTGTTGGTAAGGGATGCGACAGTAGAGTAATAGAAAATCCGGGATTAAAATACAGACTCGAACTATGGTCAGGAGTACATAATGAACAAGGACGGATCCAGAACATTTTTCTGAGAAGGCGATTGTGAATGTTCTTCAACTAAATTATTTGAAACGATAATTTACAATTGATTTATATTTTTAAATTATAATTTTCGCATTTATAAAAAATCAGAAAGCAATGTTCATATTTTAGGCAATGATTTTTTTCTGCTTTCTCATATCAGGTGTAATTTTTGATAATAATGCATGTTATAAGGTTGACAATTCAACTCCTTCGTTGAAAGTTGAACTAATTTTAAAATAGAAATATTAATTTATACCTCAAAATTTGTTCTGAAATCTTTTTAGATATTTTCTTAAGTACTTGTTTAAAAAATAAATTCAAAATTTACCAGGAATCTAATGCAAATTTTTTTATTTAAAAACCCGAATATCTACTACAATTTTTTGAAAATTCTGAAAATTAAAAAACTGCTTCAAAATCTTCCAGATTCTATTTTTAACATTCTGCAATTTTTTCTAAATGTTTTTAAACTAATTTTTTAACCAAAATTAATTTTTACTTTTCCTGGGATTTCTAATGACATTTTTTTAAAACCTTTCAAAATGATTAGCAAGCTTTTGAATGTACTTTTTAAAATCTTAAAAAATCTGAGTTTTGTTTTAAATGTTGACTGAACACTTTTTCGGGTTTTAATGAGAGTAACGGTTTCTTTGTCGTTTGAAAATTGAGTTGAAATTGAATTTTTTTTACCGAAAATTTAACTATACCATGCTTGTGTGAAAATTACCATTCTTGAAAGGTATGTGCCTGTAGAGTGATAGAAAATGGAGAGTTAAAGTACGGACTCGAACTATGGTCAGGAGTACATAGTGAGCAAGGACCAACCCAGACAATTTTTCTGAGAAGGCGATTGTGAATTTTCTTCAACTAAATTATTTGAAAGAATAATTTATAATTGATTTTATTTTTAAATTATAATTTTCGCATTTATAAAAAATCAGAAAGCATGTTCATATTTGAAGCAATGATTTTTTTCTGTTTTCTCGTATAAGGTGTAATTTTTGATAATAATTCATGTTCTTAGGTTGACAGCTCCACTCCTTGGTTGAAAGTTGATCTAATTTTAAGATAGAAGCATTAATTTATGCATCAAAATTTGTTCTGAAATCTTTTTAGATATTTTCTTAAGTACTTGTTTAAAAAATCATTAAAAAATTTACCAGAAATTTAATGCAATTTTTTTGATTTAAAAACTTGAATATCCACTACAATTTTTGAAAATTCTGAAAATTAAAAAACTGCTTCAAAATCTTCCCGATTCTATTTTAAAAATTCTGCAATTTTTTCTAAATGTTTTTAAATTAATTTTTTAACAAAATTAATTTTTACTTTTCCTGGGATTTCTAATGAAATTTTTTTAAACCTTTCAAAATTTTTCAAACTTTTTCGGGTATTAATGAAAATAACGGTTTCTATGTTGTTTGAAAATCGAGGTGAAATTTAATTTTTTTTTAAACCGAATATTGAACTGTTCCATATTTGGTTGCAAATTACATTTCTTGAAAGGTATGCAACAGTAGAGTGATAAAAAATGCAGAGTTAAATTACTGACTCGAACTATGGTCAGGAGTACATAGTAAACAAGGACGGATCTAGGAAATTTTTCGGGAAATGCGATTGTACATTTTTTTCAACTAAAGTATTTGAAAGGATAATTTTCACTTGATTTAAATTTTACAATTATAATTTTCACATGCATAGAAAATCTTGAAGCACGTTTATATTTGAGGCAATTATTTTTCTCTGTTGTATTATATCAGGTGTAATTTTTGATAATAATTTATTTTCTTAGGTTTACAATTCAACTCCGTTGTTGACAGTTAAACTAGTTTCATAAAAATTCACTTTTTCTTTGAAGATTGATGATATTAGTTGCAAATTGAAATGTTTGCTTGAAAATGAAATAAATACTTTTTAACAATTTTAAGCTAAAAAAATTAATTTAGACGTCAACATTTGTTCTGATATCTTTTTAGATATTTTCTTAGAAACTTGTTTAAAAAATCATTAAAAAATTTACCAAGAATCTAACTCAAATTTTTTTATATTAAAACTCAAATTTTTCCTAACATTTTTTGAAAATTCTGCAAAATTAAAGAGATGCCTAAAAATATTCCAGATTCTATTTAAAAAAATTTTCAAAATGTTTTTTCAATTAATTTTTCAACAAAAATTAATTTTCATTTTACCTGGGAATTTTGTTAAAACTTTCAAAAGACTTAGAAAGCTCTTAAATGCTGTTTTCAAAAACTTAAAAAATGTAAGTTTTGTTTAAAATGTTTACTGAACATTTTTTCGAGTTTTAATGTAAATAACGGTTTCCTTGTTGTTTCAAAATCAAATTGAAATTTAATTTTTTTAAACCGAAAATTTACCTATTCCATGTTTCGTTGAAAATTACATTTTTTGGAAGACATCCGGCAGTGGTGTGATAGAAAATGGAGAGTTAAAATGCGGAATCGAACTATGGTCAGGAGTACACAGTGAACAAGGAGGGATCCAGGACATTTTTTGGGGGATTTTTTTTCATTTTGAATTTTCTTCCGCTAAAGTATTTGAGAGGATAATTTTCACTTGATTAATATTTTCCAATTATAATGTTCACATGCATAGAAAATCTAAAAGCACGTTTATATTTGGGGCAACGATTCCTCTCTGTTATATTATATAAGGTGTAATTTTTGATAATAATTCATGGTCTTAGGTTGACAATTCAACTCCTTGGTTGAAAGTTAAACTAATTGCATAAAAATTCACTTTTTCTTTGAAGATTGATGATATTATTTGCAAATTCAACTGTTTAGTTGAAAATTAAATAAATAATTTTAAGCAATTTTAAGCAAGAAACTGTAATGTATACATTAAAAGTGTTTTTGATATCTTTTTAGTTATTTTCTTAAAACATTGTTTAAGAAAAACATTTAAAAATTAACTAGAAATCCTGTAAAACAAATTTTATTTCAAAACTCGAATTTTTCATACAATTCAATTAAGTATTCAACGAAAATTAGTTTCTAGTTTTTCTGGGAATGTAAAAGACATTTTTTATACCTTCCAAAATGCTTGGAAAGCTATTTTTAAATGTGGTTTTCAAAATCTTAAAAATCCATGTTTGGTTTTAAATGTTAAACATTTTTTTTATTTTTAATGAAAATAGCGCTTTCCGGGGATGTTTGAAAGCCGAGTTGCAAATTAATTTTTTAACCGAAAATTTTTCCTATTCCGTGTTTGGTTGCAAAATCATTTTTTGAAAGGTATGCCACAGTAAAGTGATAGAAAGTAGATATTTCACATACGCACTCGAACTATGGTCAAGTGTATATAATGAACAAGGACCGATCCAGAAAATTTTTCGGAGAGGCGATTATGAATTTTCTTCAACTTAAGTATTTTAAGAGATAATTTTCACTTGATTTATATTTTTAAATTATAATGTTCACACTAAAAAAAATCTGAAAGCAGTAACTGTGAAAATTTTTTTCGTATCTGCTGTTGTAAAGAAGAAATATACAAGACTTCGATTTTATGAACAAATATTCTTCTGGCCACAAGCTATTTTCCTTATCACAGTAGACATTTTACAGAAAATTGACAAAAAATATAAATGTGATTTTTTTTTAGAAAATCGAATTGTTTTCTCTTAATTAGGCATCAAGTTAAAACATTGGGGTTTCTTGAAAAACTATGCAAAAAAATGTTTAACTAAATATTTGAATTTTCTATAAAAAAAGACAAGTTTTCAACAAAATGAATGAATTTGCAACTAAGAAAGGTACATTGCTAACAAATAATCTAAAAGTTTAGTTTTAAGTTGGAGAAATAATATTTTAAGCAGACGGAATGAAAACTTTCAACGAAATTGTTCAATTTTCTACCAAGCGACTAAATTCCCTAAAAATAAGATAGAATGTTTATTAAAAAAAACTTGCAAAACAGAAATAGTTAAATTTTTAGCTAAGAAACAAATTTTTAATAAAAAGAAAAGAATAATTTTTAACAAAATACATGAATTTTCTACAAAACATTTTAATTTTTAATGGAATTTTCAACCTAATAGATTAATTTGCTACCAAAAAGGTAAATTTTCTTGCAAAATGGACAATTTTTCAACAAAAGAGATACATTTTTAACTAAAAGAGATATATTTTAACAAAAAATAGAATAATATAATTTTAAGTTAAACAAATAAACTTTTCGTAGACTATGATAAATTTTCATCAAAAAAGAAAAATTTTTGACCAAAAAAATGCATAATTTTTGACAAAATAAATTAATTTAAAACTGAAATAAAATTTGAAACCAAAAATAGAGTAGTTGAATTTTCAGTTAGAGAAATAAGTTTTTAAGGAAATAAAATAAATTTCCAAGTAAATAAAAAAACTAATTCTGATACATTGAAATACATTTTTAAACCAAAAGATTAATTTTCTACCAAAAGGGATTAATTTTTAGCAAAATATAGTACATTGTGTATCGGGGGCGTAAGGAAGGCTATTGCAATGAGCGTATGCCTGCCGCCCGAGCGAAGCGAGGGCGGAAGTCACACGAGGCAAAATATTTTTATGCTTTTGATACACACGATACTTTTTGTCCTACCTTCCTTGAAAACAAGCATGTGAAGCAGATAAAGAAAGTTTGATGGGCACGAACAGATAGGGTCTGGATCGAGACATCCCTCTGTATCTCTCATAGTTCTCCCTTTCACTATTTCTCCTTTACCATACCCCTTACCCTTTACCCATTTGTCATTCCCCCTTTAAATTTTCCTTTACCCTTTCCAAATATCCTTTGCCGTTTTCTTTTCCACTTTTTCCCCTTCCTTTCCCTTTTTCTTTCCCCTGTCCCTCTTTACCGTTTCAGATTTCCCTTTCCACCATTCCCCCTCCCTTCATTCCCCCCTTCTCTTTACCCTTTTTCTTTTTGCTATTCTCGCCTTTTCCTTTTTATTTTTCGCATTTCCGCATTGTACTTTTCAATTTCCCTTTTCATCCTTTCCGGTTTCTCATTTTTTACCCTTTTCCTTTCCCCATTCCCTTTAACTGTTTCGCATTCCAGTTTTCCTTTCCTCTTTTAACCTTTCCCTTTTCATCCTTTCCCTGTTCCCGTCAGCATTTTTTCGTTTTCCCATTTCCTCATTTCCCTCTTTCTTTTCCCTTTTCCATTTTCACCCTTGCCCCTTTCTCATATTTCATTTCCCCGATTCTCCTTTACGTTTTCTCTTTTTCACCCTTTCCGCTCTCTCCATTTCCCCGTTCCCTTTACCCTTGTTCTTGTCCCTATTCTTCCCTTTCCCCTCTTATTTTTCTCTTTTCCCCTTTTCCTATTTCTCCCTTTTCCTTTCCCTTTTCACCATTTCCGACATTCTGACTTCAGATTTGTGATTAGCAACCCAAAAAGCCCTGAGTAATAATTTCCAAGTCGATCAGGTTAATTTGAATTTGAATAGTTCTGCCTTTCAGTATTTTTCCTTCACCATACCCCTTACCCTTTACCCATTTGTCATTTCCCCCCTTTAAATTTTCCTTTACCCTTTCCAAATATCCTTTGCCGTTTTCTTTTCCGCTTTTCCCCTTTCCTTTCCCCAGTCCCTCTTTACCGTTTCAGCTTTCCCTTTCCACCGG
>JAWWLR010000155.1:6585779-6598206 GCA_035041075.1 Acraspis erinacei
GAATGTTTGGAAATAGGAACACTGGTGATCAAACAAAAATCACTAGCGAAATTCTATCGAGCGCTAGTAAATGTGAATTTTTGGACTTTTGAACACTAGTAAACTACTAGGAAGTTCTAGAAAACGTAAATTGGTGGACTTAGGGGTACAAAAGAACTACCACGCAGCGCTAGAAAATGTGACTTTTTACTCGTACACTAGTGAACTACTAGGAAGCACTAGAAAATATGAATTTTTTACTCAGGGCGCCGGAGAACTACTAGTAAGTGTTATAAAATGTGAAATTTTGACATAGAGAGGCTAGTGAACTACTATGGAGCGCTAAAAAATGCGAATTTTTCGACTTGGAGTCACAAGTAAACTACTAGGGTGTGTCGGAAAGAACTAGAAAGCGATAATTTTGAGACTTTGGGGCACAAGTGAATTACTACGGAACGCTAGAAGGGGCGAATTTGAAACTTGGGGCCGTAGTAAACTACTAGGGAGTGGTGCTGCATTTGAAAACGAGAAATGAGAACTGTCATAATAAAATTGACTTTTCAAAAAATAATAAAGAAAATAAATTCTACGTTTAATAATTAATTAGTTGAATAAATAATTAACTATTTCTTAACTAAGGCAAGTAGTACAAAAATCGTATTGTGATCTCTATTAAGTGCAAAAGTCTTTCAATTATTAAGGAAGTAATTATTACTAATTACTATTAATTTATCAATCCAAAACCTCAATAATTGGAATCCTGGGGATTATTTTTAATTTTCTTTGAAAATATATGTAAATCTTCTACTCACCATAACCTTAAAACAGAAACTAGTTTGGAAGAAATTAAAAAATATTTCGTAAACATTCGAAAATCTTTCAAAGTTTGGAAATTTTTTTCATTTTTTTAAATCTTCTAAAATTACTAAGTACTTTTTAATCTGACTCGAGTTATTCCTAAAATTGTGAAAAATATTCATAAATTGAAAAAATTGCCTTAATATTTTTTATTCATTATTAATTTTTTTATTTAATATTAATATTTTTTTATCTGACAGATATGTATAAATTTAGCATGAAATCTACATTTTTGTTTAAAATTTTTTTATCTCTTTTCAAATTATAAATTATGTTTCAATTTTTTCCAAACTTCCTAATAATATCTTCTAAATTAATTCGAATTAGTCTTAGAATTTTTTTAAACTTGCAAAAATAAAAAAAATTGCCAATAAATATTTCAAATTTTTTTTGGGCAATTTTGGAAATCTTTTGAAATGTTAAAAAAATACACAAAATACTTCTAAATTTTCTGTTGGAAATCTTCAGGAATCTAAATTTTGCTGTAAATTTTTTAAAGTCTCTAAAAGCATAAAATTATTTTTGACTCTTTTTAAAATTTCTAAATAATTTTTAAACTTACTAGAATTTTTTCCATTTTTTTTTAATTTCTGCAAAATTAAAAAAATGCTAGTCTTTGTTTTCTAAATTTATAAAAAATCTGTAAAAACTTGCATAACAGTCTTTCAGATATCTTTTTACCAACAATTATTGAAATGATTTGAAATGATTCAAAGAACTTTAAATTAATTTTGCATAACAAACAATAAAAATTTTAAGTTTTAAAATAACTAAATTTTCTAAAGAGAATACAAATATTTTAAAACTTAATAAGCTTTTCCATAATTAAAAAAATAAATTTTTGAATTTCTTACAAATTTGTTAAATTCTTAAATATCCCTGACACACATTCGAATAACATATGAATAGTTTTTTTAAACTTTTATTTTGTATTTAAAATAAGAGATGAGAATATTTTTCGATAATTTTTCTAGACTCCTTACATTTTAAAATAAATATCATACGTTTTTTGTAAGGATTTTTTCGCCCTTGTTTACTCTTCCTCTATAACTTCCTCCACTCTTTCTCTTTCATCTTCTTTTTCTAATTCTTTTTCTACTTCTTTTTCTACTTCTTGTTCTACTTCTTTTTCTACTTCTTTTTCTTCTTCTTTTTCTTCCTCTTTTTCTCCTTCGACGCCAAATGCATTTTTTTCGATCAGCTCTTGACCCTCATCATCCTGTCCTCCCACTTCCTGCTTTTGCCCTTTTTGATTCACTTTTTTTCGTTTCTTCAGATTATTAGTAATTTCTTCCTTTTTCTCTTTCGACAGTTCCAAATCTAAGGTAAAGAATGAAGTAGAAAAAATTGGACAAGGTAAGCATTATGCGACTACAAAATAGAGTTTCGTAACCTATTAAGACGTTATTTAAGTCGTCTTAAACTCCTCCTCATCACCCTATACTTTCCCTCTGCTATGCTACTCAACCTAATTTCCAACCCCACCTTACTTCCCCACGTTCCCATCCCATTAATTTCCATACTCTTTCTCCTTTAATCTCTCCACACTACTACTACTCCCCTACTCTCATTTCCTCTCACTTCCCAGTTACCACATTCCTAATTTTCCCTTATTCACGTTCCCTTATTTATCCTACTTCCTCTAACTTAATTCCCTTTCACTTCCTCAAGCATCATTTCCCCTATGTATCATACCCTCATTGTCCCTAATTCCCCTTATTTAATTGCCGCTCCCTTCCCCTACCCTAAATTACCATACTTTCCTTCGCCTATTTTTCTCTACATCCCATTCCTTCATTTGCTCCAATTTTTCCAACATAATTTTCTTTTACTTCTCATGTTTCACCCTCCTTATTTTCCCTCACTTTCCTACTTCCCATCCCATTATTTTCCCACACTTCTCCTACTTGCACATCTCATTTGATTCCTCTTGCTCTCATTTTGAAACCTTCCATTTTTCTTCACTTAATCTACTTCAACACTATTTACTTCTCCTACTTTTGGCTTCCTCATTTCTCCTATCTTTAATCTCCCTTATTTTTCCCCACTTCTCATAGTTTCCATCCCCTACTTCACAACTCAATATTTCCCCAATCTTCCCCTACTTCCCCTCCCATAATTTTTCCGCACTTATACTACTAACTACTCCTCATTTCCTTTTACTAACCTCTATTCCGACATCTTTTATTCCCCTTCACTTCCCCTAAATCTACATTACATACTTTTTCTCTTTCATCTTCCCCCATTTCCCCTCATTTCCCCTTATTTCTCCAATCTTCATCAATCCTCATTTTCCCTACTTTTCCTTTTATAATTTTTCCTTACTTGCACTACTGCCCGCTCCTCATTTCTTATCACTTTCCCTCATTTCCAGACTTTTTATTTCTCTTCGCTTTCCCGAAATCTCCAATTTTCACTTCCCCTACTTTCCTGCGCTCATTCAAATTCATCTCCCCTCTCCTGACCACCCCTTATTTTCCCCTTCTGCGAAAAAAGTAAGAGGGAGACCTGACTACAACTACAAGGGTTTCTGCCTAGGGCCACGAAACCCTAAAAATGTTGGAAGAAAATTTAGAAAATTTTCTTTTCGACATTTTAATATTTATATAAAATTAAATACAAATGAATTAATTACCAGCTAAATCGATAACGCTATCAAACGAACAAATAGAATCGCATTTATCAGCCTGGTAGGGTTTCTCCTGAATCCTTTTTGATTTTCCAATCGTACCTGAAATTTCTTAAAAGATTATTTGGAGAAAATTTTGTTTCCGTTTTTCAGAGAAATATTTTTTTAAACGCGGGAAATGTCTGAAAAATTCAAAATAACTGTTGCATGTCTTATTCATGCTAATAAAGGAACTTTTTTATCAAGATAATTTTTTTAACCATTTCTAAGCCCTCAACATATTTAACATATTTCGTAATTATTTAAACAATTTTTTTTTTTGAAAATTTGTCTCTCGTATGAATTGTCAAAATGTATTCTTTCCTAGAATCAATGACACAATTAAGTTATCCCTCGTGCTAAAATTCAGATCTCTGCAAAAATTTCTTTTTGAAACAAAAAACATTATTTTTAATAAAATAATTTTGAAAAATAAAACTAATTTAATTAAGAAATGTTTTTCGAAATTGAATCGTTAAAATAATTTTTTAAAAGATTTTAAATTAAACAATTACATTAAAAGATTATTTACTTATTTTTAAAATTGGGAACAATAGACTTATTATAAATGTCCTCGAAAAAATACGTAATAACTTATTCAAAGTAGATCATTTTCTTAAAATTGGTAAGAAGCTACAGTAAGAAAAAATTACATTATAAAAGCTATTGCTAAGATAATTATTTTATTTTTATTTTTTTTTTAACATTTAAAAAAAATCATTCTTTTTCCACAAGACGTGATTAATAATATTATTTCAATTCTTCAAATCAAAATAATAATGATAAAATAATAATGACTAATCAAATTAGCCTATTTGACTCACTGACGAGAAAAGTGATTTTGAATTATTTAATCTGTAATATTCACTGATGGATACAATAATTTTGAATGGTCTAATCAGTAATTGTCAAGCATAAATAAGTCTATTTGAAAGATATAATCAGTAACTTCCACTATCCAACTTACTCATTTTGAATGATCTAAACTGTAACTCTCAATGTTTAAATAATTAATTCTGAATTGTCTGATCAGACAGTTCCATTGACTAAAAACCAGTCACTTCTATTTACGAAAAATCAGTCACTTTTATCAATGGAAAAAAAGAAGTTATTTTAAGTTAATTATACAGTCACAAATTTCGAATGATTAATCTGCTAAAATGACTGGCTTATCACTAGAAATGACAGTGTTTAAATAATTCTGAATGGTTTCATCAGACACTTTCATTGATCGAAAATCAGTAATTTAAAGTGACTGAATCAGTCGCTTTTATTAACTGAAAATCAGCAATTTTAATTGACTGATTCATTCAGAAATTTTGGCTGATTATTCTGCTAAAATAAATTTGTTTTCAGTAGAAATGACAGTATTTTATTTATTATTTCTGAAAGGTCTGATCAGCAACTTCAATTTACTGAAAATCAGTCACTTCTACCCACCGAAAATAAGTAATTTTAAGTGATTGATTCAGTCGTAAATATTAACTGTGTAATCTGCTAAAATGACTGCTTTTTCAGTACAAATAAGAGTATTCAAATAATTAATTCTGAATGGTCCAATCCAACGCCTCCATTGACTGTAAATTAGTAATTTCAAGTGATTAAATCAGTCAGAAATCTTGACTGATTAATCCTCTAAAATGACTGGTTTTTCAGTAGAAATTACTGATTTGAATTCAAAGTCTTTGATTCTATTACAATCCATACAAATCGTAAAACGATGAACATAAAAGTCTTTAAAGTCAGGATTTAAAGTGCTATTAAAAGCATCATGGTGCGTTTAATGAGCAATTCAGTAATTACTTAAAGAAGAATTACGCAGATAATACTGGCTCAAAGAGTGATAAACGTGAACAAAAACGAACTTCAGATTATAAGGAAAAAAGAGTGTTATTTAGCTGAGATTCATTGTGAATGCAATGTGGCAATGAGACTTTTATAAAATAAACAAATATTAAAAATATAAATAAATTGAAAAAAAATTATTTAACAAATTCTTGATCGCTATTTTTTATACAAAATAAAATTTATCAATATAACTTCATTTTTTATGGTTATTTGTTTATTTATTTTTAGGGTTACTTGAACATTATTTTGTTAAGATACCTGCAAAAATCCAGTAAAGGTCTTTTACTATTTCAGATTTCTCAAAAAAGATTCTAGAAAATTTAAAAAAAATATATCTTTTTAAAGGATTTTGAAAAAATTCAGTCCGTTTAAAAAACATTGAGAAACTTTATAAATTTGGAAGAAAATAAGAAATATTTTATTAATTTTTCAGAAATATTTTTTAATCTTTTCGAAACTTTCAAAATTCCTAATTATCTTTCTAAATTAATCGACTTTTTCCTATTTGCTTTTAATTCTGAAAAATTAATATTGGTAATTTGTAATCAATTGTTTCAAGCGGTCTTCTTTTGTAATTTTTTATCTCATTATTTATGCACATTTTTTATCAATTTTTATCTCTTCTCATGTCAATTAAAATGTTATTATTAATTAATAAACCTGAATGAACTGTTCGCACATTCTCAAAAAATGTGTATAACAGTTTGCAAAGAAAACAACTATTCTTATTAACTAAAACTAAAAAATACCATAATTATAATAAACAAACTAAATAGTTTCATTTTAAAAAAGTTTTCCAAATTTAAGAATATAAAAAACAATCAAATATGAAGTATTTAAAATTAAAAAGATTAGAATTAAACTAATTTGAAATAAATAAAATCCAAATTTAACAATATTCTAATGAAAAATTCATTCTTTAGAATATGAAACATTTATAATTTTTCTGTTTTAAAAATAATTTCATTTTTGTTATTACAAAATTCATTTAAAAATTATAGCATTTTTATATTATGATCTTCAGACTAAGTCGTTACAAAAAATTAATTTTTAAAATTCTAAATTTAATCTGAATTTCAATCAGTCAAAATTTTGAATGCATAAATTATTTAAAAATGCAGATTAATTATTCGATACTGCTGACTGAATCAATCAGTAAATTGAAGTGGCTAATTTTTCTGGTACAATAAAATAGTAAAATTATTTCTGAATTAAATTATTAATAAAAATTAATCATTTTGTTGATGATTTATCATTTTAGTTGAAAATTCATCTATTTGTTTAAAAACTTGAGAATTTTGTTTAAAATTTACTTATTTTCAAGTGAATTATTTTTATTCTTCAATTTAAGTCTGTTTTTAAATTAATTTTCTTGGTATTTGTTTTGTAAATTTATAAAAAATCTGTAAAAACTTGCCTTACAGTATTCCAGATACTTTTTTACCAATTTATGAAATCATTTCCAATTATTCAAAAACCTTTAAATTAATTTTGCATTTAAAAAATTACAAACTTTTCTAAAAATATTAAGAAGATTTGTTTATTCTCTTAAAAAAATCGATTTTTTAAATCGAATTCTTCGAAAATCTAAATTTTGTTTAATACTTTTGAAAAACTAAGTATTATCTTAAAATCCTTAAAAAAACCACTTCAATTTTGTTTTCATTTATTCTATACCCTTGGAAATTTGAAACCGTTTCCAAGATTACAAAAAACTAATAAACTTTTTAAGAATTTAGAAAAGTTTTAAAATAACTAATTTTTCTTTAAATTCCTGTAAAAATTGTGCATTATTTTTCAATTAAGAAAATTAATTTTTGAATTCCTTATAAATAAACTTATTAGTTTGGTGGAAAAGAATTTTATTTTATTATTATTTTTTTAATCTTCTTGATTCCCGGTTAAAATTTTTTGTTAAAAATTAATCATTTTGTTGATGATTTACCATTTTAGTTGAAAGTTCATCTATTTGTTTAAAAACTTGAGAATTTTATTTAAAATTTACTTATTTTCAAATTAATTATTTTTATTCTTCAATTTAACTTTGTTTTTTCAATTAATTATCTTGGTTGAAAATTCATCTCTTTATTTAAAATGTAAAAAAAAAATAAATATTGAACTATTTTGTTTAGAATTAATTTTTTAAGCATTTTTCATATCAAAATTTAAAAAAATTTCGATAATTAAAGTTCTTGGTTTAAAACTATTTTATTTTTTTCTGAAAGCGCATCTTTTTGGTTCAATTTAACTATTTTTTTATTTAAAATTTAAATCTTGATTGAAGGGTTATGATTTAAATTGTAAATTCATCTCTTTGATTGAAAATTTAATTCAAAATACAAAATTCGTTTTTTGTATAGTTGATAATTAATCTTGTTAATTAAAAATTGAAATATTACTTTTTGGATAAGAGCTAATTTTTTTCAGTTACAAATTTAATATTGAATTTAAGTTTCATCATTTTTTACTTTGAATGTTCATCCTTCTGAGTCAAAAATTTATTTATGGATTATTACTGTTATTTTTTTAAAATTAAACTATTTAAAAAAAATTAATTTTGTGCATTGAAAATTTAATTATTTCATCTTTGGTTGAAAATTAATGAATTAGATCAAAATTCAACAGATTGGATAATTTTAAATGACTGATTTCATTAGTGAGTCAAATTCACTGATTTGAATGGTCACTTTTAAATGATTTGTCAATCGTCTAGTTCGCATTACTTGATCCTGTCAAAATTCACTGATTTCATGCTGCTTAATATTTAATAATTTATAGTTAAAAATTATTATTATTATTTGTTCCAAAAACATTAAGTAAGTGAAACCACAACAAAAAAGAACAGATTTTAAATCACAGAAGATTAAATTTCTTAAATTCATGAATTTTATGTAACTTTTTTTTAATAAAAAAAAAACTTGAGGAAGGTCCCACCTTGACCAAGTTCTGGCTCGTTTATTAAAAGTAATTTAGAGGCATTCGTACCTAAGCAAGATTTGGAACCTGCGATTGTATAAATTACATTTTGTTGTTTCAGATCCTTTTTTTTCCTTCCTTCTAAAAAACAAATAACGTGATGTGGATTAAAGTACTTTTCTCTTTCAGGAAAGGAGGGTTTAATTCTTGAAAATAAATCATTCATCTCTGAGTTAAAATTGGAAGATTTCACTTTAACGAGTTTCTTCTCTCTTTTTTTATAACATTTAGTGCCTCTTGTTTCAGAATTTTCTACTTTTTGACAATTTTCATTTTTATTCAATTTTTTCTTTTCGGCTTGTTTCTTTTTCTTTTGATCTAATATCCTCTCTGCGTATTTACAACATTCATTTGACTGATTATACATGATGTTTTATTGAAGATCTGCAATTTTTTTAAATATTATAAATTACGTGACAGAGTAGAAAAAGAAAATTCCTACCTTACCGACTTCGAGAATATTCTGCATCTGAAGTGGTTCGTGTCCGTGCTAATTTTCCAGAATATTATTCAAGCTTAGCAGGGACTCAAACCGCTTTAGTTGCAGAATATTTTTGAAGTCGGTAAGTTAGGAATTTGCATCTAGAACTATCTACCTTAAAGGGAAAAAATTATCAAATTGAAATATATGCTTCAATTTCAATCACTATAAAATATAATTATTAACCATAAATTGAAATAAATATTAAAATAATTACGTCGGCTTTCATAGAATTTCAATTTAATTTAATTTTTAATTTTTATCTGCTAGAAGATGTTTGTAATTGCAAATTTCCAGCTTGTTTAGTTTTAAACTTTTGTAGTTTAAAATTATAAAAAGCTTTTTTTATTAGGTCTATCTTCAAAATTCTTCAGTTTTTAATGGGTATGGTTTAAAATGATGCAATTTCTAAAGCTTTTATTTAAATAATAAAATTTTGACGGTATAAAATTGAAAAAAAATTTATTTTTAAAATTTATAAATAAAAATGCTTGCTTCTTGATAATTTTAAACACCAAATATCAAGTTTTAAATTCTTCCAATCTTCAAAACTTAAAAATTTTCAAAAATAAATCATCAAATTTACAACTTTTTCAATTTTAAAACTTAGAATTTACATAATTTTTTATCTTAAATTTTCAAGATTAAACACTTTTTAATTTTAAATATTTAAAATTCAAAGAAGTACACTTTTAAATTTTGATGATTTTAGAAATGAAAATTTAAGTTTTTAATTTAAAATTTTCCAAATTGAAGAAATTTAGAATTTATAGCATAAAATTACAGAGTTTTCATTTTTAATTTATTTTTTATTTTTTCATTCTTAAGATTTAATATTTAAATTCTATAATTTTGTGAAGGTATAATTGAAAATTCTTCTATTTTAACGAATATAAATTTAAAATTCTTCAATTGTAAAGATTTACAATTTAAATTTCAATTCAAAATTTTCCAAAATTAAGAAATTTTGAAAGTAAATCTCTAAAATTACAGAGTTTTTCTTTCTAAATTTTCAAAACTACAAAATGTAAGTTTTGCAGACACAATTAACAATTATTGAATGTTGAAACTATAGAATTAAAAATTATTTGATTTAAAGGCTCATTTTTTGTTACAGGTTCAATTCCTTTCTTTTTAAATTCAAAATATTATATTTTTTTTTAATTTACCTGATATAAAACAGCTTGAATAAGAACATTTTAAACTCAAAATCATTCAACGTATTTTTACTTATTATAATTATTTTATTTAAGATTTGTTGAATAATATATTTGTACATTCAAAATAATTTAAAACGTGTAAAAATAACAAAATTTAAATATAGATTTTAAAAATGTTGAATATAAGAAGATTTTGAAAAACTTTGAAAGATTTCTAAGAAATAAAAAAAAATCTTAAGATTCCTGGTCAATTTTCAAACTAGTTTTTCTTTTAAAAAATTAATTTCAAGATACAATTGAAGAAGATTTCAAAATATTTTAAATCATTTCCTAAAGTTGCAAAAAATAATTTTTTATTTCGAAAATTTAATTTTGAGCCAATATTAAAAAAGATTTTTCAGCTTTCTAAACTATTCCACATAAAAAAGCCAGAGATTTAAAGAACATTGCTAATTTTTTTTTAAATCTTACCGAAAAAATTGAACCATATAAAACGATATTTAGAGATTTAAAAACATTTCGAAAGATTTTCAAAATTACAGAAATATACTTTAGAAGATATTATGGCGATTTCTCCAAATTTCCAGAATTAAAAAAATAGAATATTTTTTTTTTAATTTGGAAATTTTATCAGTTTTTGTGAAGAGCGAAAATATTCTAAAATGTGAAAAAATTTTAATCCAACTTCAAATTCTAAAAAAATTTTCAAGTTTCTTAGAGAGTACAAAAATGTTCTTAAAATTATTGAGAAAATTTTAACTTAGAAAGATTTAAAAACATTTCGAAAGATTTTCAAAATTACAGAAATATACTTTAGAAGATATTATGGCGATTTTTTCAATTTTGCAGAATTAAAAAAAAAATTAGAATAATTTTTTTTTAATTTTGGAAATTTTATCAGTTTTTGTGAAAAGCGAAAATATTCTAAAACGTGAAAAAATTTGAATCCATCTTCAAATTCTAAAATTTCAACACTTTTAAATTGATAAATACTTAAATTCAAAAGTTAAAAATTTTTATTTGGTCAACTTAGAAAACTCTTGATCATAAATAATTCCATATCAATTCCTGTGAATTTTAGCAATACAATTTTTAAAATTCTAATCTGGAAATATTTAACGTTTATAAATTTTTCTTGTTTTTAAATTTTAATTTGGAAAAATGCAATTAGGATAATCTTACATTCAAAAGAAAGTTAATTTCAAATTATCCAATTTGAAGTGCTTTTATTTAGAAATGATGCAAGTTCCAAAGAAAAGTTTCAGCTGTAAAAACTTTAAAGATAAAGATAATAAAAAGAGCTGCGTGATATAGAAACACGATTTTTCAGTACATACGAGTATTGCCAAGAGCATGACCTTTGTTTTTTTTTTAATTCTTTAATCGACAGACACATCGAACTTTTACTAAAAATACATTCATAATTGCATGAGTCGCAATTAGTCAAATTGTGGGAAAATAGGGATTCTATTTTTAATTATGATAATAATACGTTTAATAATGCATTCTCTTATAAATGATGAGAATTTGAAAAAACTTTAATTAAGCAAAAACAAGTACTGAATAGAATATTCAACAAAATCTTGATATTTAGCTGCACGAAATAATTTATTATTTCCCTCAGCCTTTTCATTTTTTACCGGATTTATGTTTATCTCATCTTGAAGATTACAATTTTCTTGCTCACATTTTATTGCACCTGCCTGAGCAGGTAGAACCAACTATACATGAACAACATCCATGTTCAATATACGAATTCTACTTTTTTTTACTACATTAGTCAAGCTAATGTCAAAAAATGTATAAATTCAACGTACAAGGATTTTACTGAACTCAAAACTTTTTATCATTTCTTTATCTGAAAAAGTTACTTTAGGTGACTGTTTTTCGTTTGTCTATATTATTAATAAAGATTACAAATTTTCTGCAGCGCCAGGGCGAGGAGAACACTAGGGATTGTGTGTGGGGACTTGAAGATCTGGAAAAGGAGCACCAGGAAAAGGGGAATATTTGGAATTGTGTCTAGGGATTTGAAGAGCTAAAAAGGAGCAACACGACCAGGACAAGACTTGGAATTATACCTGTGGGTGTGTATAGCTGGAAAAGGGGCACCGAGTTGAGGCAAACACCTGGGGATTTGGAGAGCTGGAAAGGGGCACCATAACAAGGGCCACACTTGAAATTGTGCCTTGAGATTTGAAGAGTTGGGAAAGGGGCATCAGAAAAAGGGAAAAACTTGGAACTGTGTCTAGGGATTTGAAGAGCTAAAAAGGAGCAACACGACTAGGAGAACACTTGGAATTGTCCCTGTAGGTGTGTATAGCTGGACAAGGGGCACCGGGTCGAGTCAAAAACCTGGGGATTTAGAGAGCTAGAAAGAGGCACCATAACAAGGGCCACACTTGAAATTGTGCCTTGAGATTTGAAGAGTTGGGAAAGGGGCATCAGAAAAAGGGA
>JAWWLR010000155.1:6598306-6610501 GCA_035041075.1 Acraspis erinacei
AATGTCTCAGAAACCTACCTAAAAAATACTAAGAATTGATATGCTCATCTTATGTAAAAAAAAAATAAAAAATAAATGATTTTTTTTTATATTTAAAAAAAGACGATTCTCTTCTAGTGTACAATAATACACTAGAAGTAATTGTTCAACCATGCATATGATATTGCAAAATTAAAAATATTTTGGGTTTTTGAAAAAATATATAGCTTACCTGTATATAGAGCTTAACTGTTTTTTTTCTTCAATTTTTCTGATTTTTGGCGACCATGTTGGACCCGCGATTTTGTTATGTAATTATAAACAATCTTTGGATTATTTCGGCAATAACGTGTATCAATACTACAAAAAGTTGCAACAAATGTAATAATTTTAACTGTTTTTTCTTCTTCAATTTTTCCGATTTTTGGCAGCGATAATGGATCCGCCATTTTTAAAATTATGGAAAATAGTAATAAATTGTTTGTCCAATATATTTACACATAAATTCTATAACGATTAACAAAAAAAAATCATCACAATTTTGGCACTTTTCCGGGAAAAGACGCCATATGTAATTTTCCTAAAGAGATAGGTCAATTTCCTCAACGGATTTGAAAAGAGCGACCTTGAAAACATAGGATATTGAAATTTGGTAAAGTAACAACAGCGTTTAGTATTTTTTTGAATTGTTCAAAATTCATGCAAAAATCCAGTGCATTTGGTCGTTAATGGGTTAAATCAGAAAGGCAAATTTTCAAAAAAATATTTGAATTTTCATCCAAAAAAATTTCAGTTGACTTTTCAACACAAAAATACGAATTTTAAACAAAAAATCAATTTTTTAGGAAATAGTTAAACTTTCAGCAAAACAGTTGCATTTTTATCCAAGAAAGATGCAATGTTTCTACTAAATAATATGATCTTTTAAATCAAAAGGACAAATTTTCAGAAAAAATATTTTTTATCCAAAAAAGATTTCAGTTGACATCAACAAACCAAAAAGACGACGTTTTAAAAAAACAGCTGAGTATGTAACCAAAAAGGATCTTTTTAAGAAAATTGTTAAGTTTTCGAACAAATAATAAAACTGATAACTAAAAAGATAATCTTCAGGTGAAAGTCTTTGCCAATTTGCAAAAATTACATATTTATTTTCCTTTTAGATTTCCTCGGGAAAAATGTAAAAAAGTGAAAAATGGCTGATAGGAATGGAAAAAAAGAGAGTGAAGAAAGGAGGAAAAATCTGAAAGAACTTGCTGCGTGTGAGCACATATTTTCGGATAGTGAAGTCAATGCCTTCCGTCAAATCGCAAAACAAGTAGTAAAAGAAATTATTTCCAGCGATAATGAATTTTATGAAGAAATCGATAATGATTATCAGAGACTGACCCAGATTCCGGATATTCAGGAAGAAACTGATTCTTTAACTCGAAACGAATTCTACCTTCCTCCGGATGTTCCATTCGGCTCAAGGTCCGGAACCCTTCACCTCAAATCAAGATGTTTTCCACCTCTCACTCGAGGTCTTCAGGTATAAATTATTATAATTTTTTAAATATCATTGTATTATATAATTAAGTGCTCGAACCATTCATTACTCTGTTCCCATTCTCAATAATTTATTATTATTGACAATGAAACATTTATAATGATATCATGAAACCAGGAATCATTTCAGAAATAAAAAAGTTGGTGGCAATAGCATCTGTTTTGAAAAATAGCAGAAAAATAGTATCAAGAAATTTTTTTTATTATTAACTGATGGTGGCTGAAAAACTTCTGTTTCCAAATTCACTGATTTTACTCTGATTAATTTAATCACCACTATTTTTAACTTGTATCTTTTTTAATATGGAATCATTTATAAATAAAATAAAAGAAATAAAAATGGGTGTCTAATCAAATTCTGGAAAAAGATCCCTGAGCTTATTATAAATAATTTTTTTTCAGTAACTAGGGATGTAATTAATATTAAAATTTTTTAAAAATTTGATAAATTATATTAAAAGATCTCTGAAAAATAATAGCACCATCGATTTATTGAATAATTCTAAAAAAATAATTAATTATTTATTGAATTTGTCTTATAGTTCAAATAAATTTTTATTTTCTTTTATACTCAAAACTAACTCAAATTGATCACTTTTTAAATAAAAACACACAATTTTCAACTAAAAGGACGATTTTTCAATAAAGTACACGAATTTTTTATTCAATAGTAAAATATTCAACTAAAAAGATAAATTTTTCATCAAATGTTTACATTGTTAACTAAAAAAAGTCAGATGACAAACAACAATGAAACAGTTACATTTTTAGTTCAAAAAATTAATGTTACACAAAAAAAGTTTGCAATCGCCCCCCCCCCCGGAGGGTGGCTTTTCAACTAAATAGTTGAATTCTTACACGAAAAAAGGCATTTTTTCAACCAAATAGTTAAATTTTAAACTAAAATATATATACTTGCAACCAAAAATAGAATAGTTAAATTTTCAGTTAAAAAATATGATTTTTAACTATTTTTTCCAAATAAAATTATTATTAATCTTTAACTGGAATAGTTGAATTTTCAATCCAGAAGATTAAATTGTAGCAATAAAGCCGAATTTTCAACAAAATAAATTCATTTTATACTAAAATAAGATAAATTGTCAATAAAAAAATAAATAGTTACATTTTCAATTTGAAGGGAATTTAACAAAAAATAAAACTACTTTAAAAAGAATATTAAAATTTTCTAAGAAAGGGATGTATTTGGACTAAAATGATGAATCTTTAAACAAAATAATTGAATTTTATACCAAAAAGATCAAACCAAGACACTTTATACCAAAAACAATTTATTTTCTACTAAAAAAGGTGTTTTTCAACCATGATTTATATCGTTCAATTTTAAACTTAAAAAATTAATTATGAAAAAAATAGTTTCAAATTCAACGAAAATCGTTTAATTTTCGGTAAAAAATTATTTTCAGTGAAGGAACATACGAATATTTCATAAAAGAGTTGAATTTCACACCAATATAATTTAATTTTTTACCAAAAAAAATTAATTTTCGATTAAAGAAGCCGATTTTTCTACAAAATACATGAATTCCTAGTTAAATATTTGAATTTCAGCCAAAAAAGATCATTTTTTAACTAAAATTCAAAACAAACAAGAAGATTAATTTGCAGAAAAAGTCATACTGTTTTTCCAAATAAATAGTTTATTTTTAAACTAAAAAATGTCAATTATTTATAAAAAATTGAACAATTACTTTTTTAGGCAAATAAAATAATATTACCCAAATTTTAAACTAAAATTGTGAATCTTTACTGGAATAATTGAATTTTCAAAGAAAATATGAATTTCCAATTAGAATAATTGAATTTTTGACCAAAGAGACGAATTTTCAACCGAGAAAATTAATTTCATCTAAAAAAGAAGAATTTTAAACTAAAATAGATATTTTTTTAACCACAAAATAAACAGTAAAATTTTTATTTAAAAAAAAAACTAACTGTCGAATTAAAAAGCCGAATTTTTAAATTAAAAAATAGCAACTTTCCGCAAGAAATAAAGTGGTTAAATTATCAGTTAAAACAAATTATTTTTAACCAGAACTATGAATATTTAATAGAGATAGTTGATTTTTTAACACAAAAAAATGGATTTTCAACCAAGAAGATTAAGTTCGACCAATAAAGAATAATTTCTTCTTAATAGTTAATTTTGTTACAGAGTGATGAATTTTCAACTCAAATGATACATTTTTAACTGGAATAGCTGAATTTCAAACAAAAAAATTTTCAACCAAGAAAATTAATTTCTACAAAAAAGCATAATATTCAACTATAAAATATATTTTTCAAACATATATTCAATATTTAAATTTTTATTTATAAAAATTAACTTTGAAACTATTAGTTGACGTTTCAACTGGAATAATTTAATTTTCAGTCAAAAAATAAATTTTCAGCCAATGAAAACAATAAATTTTTAAAAGCCAAGAAGATGCATTTTAAACTAAAATTTTTAATCCTCAATCTATTCCAGAATTCGAGAACAAATTTTAAAAGTGCAATTTTGAAATTCCTTGGCACTTTTTAAAGCAATCAAAAATCTTTTGAAATTAACAGAAATATCTAAGATCTGCAAAATTCTTTTCATTCACTCCAAATTATTAAAATCTTTTAAAGAAAACTTATGATATTTTAAGTCCTTTGAAAAATATTTTTAAATTATTTGAAATTCTTCAGCACTTTTAAAAACTCCTTAGAGTTTTTTAAAATTCCATAAAATATTTTAAATCTTTTTAAATACTTTGAAACCCCTTGGAACTTGTTAAAGGTTTTAAATATTCGTTGGGTTTTTTTAAATACACTAAAATCTTTTAAATCCTTCCGAATCGCTTACCGCAATTAAAAATAAATTAAAAATTGATTGGAATATTTTAAAATCCCCTTATATATTTCAAAGCCTTTTAAATCCCTCTTAAATTTGATTTAAGAGAAAACTGAAATCTCTCAAATTCTTTGAAATCCCTTCAATTTATTTAAATAAATAAAAAAAATCCTTGGAATATTTTTAAATTCCATCAAATTATTTCCTCGTGAAAATGGCTTGGAGTATTTCATAATTCAATTTTTAAAATTCCAATAAATTACTGAAATCACTTGAAAATTCCTTGGAATATTTTTAAATATCCTAATATATTCCGAATCTTTTAAAAACATTTTCAATACCTGGAGATTTCCTAAGACTCCTGAAAATTCCTCAGAATCTTTTAAAACATCCTAAAATATTTTTAATTTTTTAAAATCTTTTTTAATGAATGGAAATTTTCTAAGCCTTTGAAAATTCCTTGAAAATTTTAAAAATACGCTAAAACCTCTCCAAATTCTTTGAAATTCCTTCTAATTTTTAGACTATTTTAAAATTACTCAAATATTTAAGATCCTTTAAAATTCTTGGAAACTGTTTAAAGCTCTTGGAATCTTTAAAAATACCCTTAAATATTTGTAATTCTTTAAAATTCCAATAAATTACTGAAATAAATGTAAAAATCCTTAGAATATTTTAGAATTTCCGGAAATATTTCAAATCCTTTGAAATCTTTTTAAATTATTAAGAACTTTTTGAAGCTCTTGAAAATTCTTTTGAATTTTTAATAATAACGTAAAATTTCTTAATTTTTTTTTTAATTTCTTCTGATTCTTGGAATCTTGTAAAAGTCACTAAAATATTTATAATCCTTTGAAGTCCCTGGAAACTGTGTCAAAGTCTTGAATATTACTGAAAATTTTATTAAATACCATAAACTGTTTCAATATCTTTAAAATTCCCAAAAATACTGACATCAATTGAAAATTCATTGATATATTAAAAGTTTATGGAAAATGCCTCAAGAGTTCCTAAATCCTTTTAAATCTTCTAAATACCCTTTCAATTCTGTAAGGCTTTAGAAAATTCCTTTTTCCGAGGCCTGTGATATAATGAATTCTAAATTATTAAGATGAAAAAATTAAAATTAGGTGTTATATATAAAGAATAATTTTTTTCTTAAATAGCACCCCTCGAACCCCAAGCTGGGTTTTAAATATCAAATGCTACTTGTTTTTGAAAAATCTGTCAAAAATTTGAGTGCTAACTTAAGAATTTTATTTTCAAAAACCGGCTCGAAGGACCCTTGAATTTTTTTTTTAAATTCTGCCTCAAAATACCCTACTAAATAATTTACCACTATTTTTCTTGGTTTTTAAAAAGGGAGGTGCGGTGGCAGTAGCCGCATTTGCAACAACAGCAGTTTTGAAGCCTAAGTGCTGGAATGAAGCAATAATCGATCAAGTAGTCAATGACGGTAATACGTACTACGCTGAGTCATGCAAGGACATAACTATAAATGATCGGAGAAAATTAACTATTCTCGATTTCAGAAATGACCTTGTTATTCGAAATTCTCATCGGGTTTTCATGATAGTCGATGAACCCGCTTTTGTAGGGAGATTCCGATCACAGGATCCGAGAGTTTTACACCTGGTCAAGGCCTTCGAAGTTTTTTTCAAACGATACGACGCTGCGATTCTAACATCTCCAAGTTTGAATATCGCTATCTGGAAAGATGCAAATCACTTCTATATCTTTGATGGACAGGCGCGAAAAAAAAATTGCGACTTGGCTGGAAAAAAAGAGAAAGGGTCCGCTAAACTGATTCTAGTTCGAGACATGATTGTGCTCTATTTCATAATCCTTGAAAAAAGTAATGTCTCCAACGAAAACTTTGTACTCTATAACATAAACATTGGACGGGTGGAAAAGCTTCCGCCAGAAGATTGTAAGAAAGAATCGGAAAAAACCGTTGAAGAATTAAAACCAAGGCCAAGTGGGTACAAAATTCAAAGCAAATTTCGAGCTGTTCTACAAGGATCTTATCACCTTGATCATCCAGTAGTTCCTGAAAAACTTCGAGGTCGTGGGGACCTTGTAGTGGCTTTGGCTGTTCTAATTTATTCCAGACTGAGAGAAACCAAAAAGTGGAAAACACCCATGCTTGATCTCATTTTTAATCAAGCTCATATCTATTTGATAGATCTTGCGAGAGTCCTCGGAAAGAAGTTCGATGACACTTTCAACCTTAAAGTGGAAGAGCTAATGAGCGATGTGATACTTGGAGTATACGTCGCCAAGATTAAGGTCGAGGTGAATGTTGTGCCAGGCCAGGGAAAGAAAGACAAGGCGACGATTGAAACCGGTATTCGTGAGTTCTTTCAGACGAACGTATCAGGAGTGCTTGAAATAAAAAATGCGTTTTATGCAATTTGGAAAGAAGGTAACAAGTTTTATTTGCTAGATCCATTCGCATGTGACGAGGAAGGATTCAGACCAGATCCGACAAATCCTGATGATGAGGCGAGATACAAAACGGCAAAGGCTTGCGTCACTATGAACAGTTCATTAAATGAACTAATTGAGACACTTTTGAAAAACACATACAGCACCGAAAAAGATCCTTTCATAATACATGGAATTAAAGTTTTGTATGTAAAAACTGGCTCTGGACCAAATTCTTCTTTGAATCAGGTTATATATAGATCGGAGAACATTTACCGAAGACCACAACCTCCACCTCTTCCTCTGCCGAATATTGATGGCAAGTGTGAAACTGTGATGGACATGGTTCCTAGGAAGCGTCCTCCGAATGAAAAGTTTAAAAATGTGGAAACCGAATTTCCCGAATTGATGGATAATGTTGAGGAATTTATGATGAAAAATGATGAACCTACTACTTTTATTGTAGGTGAACCTGATCAAGTTAAGTATGAAAAGGTAGTTTCTAGAAAGCTGGATAAAGATCCTTTGAGAGAGAAGGTAGTTAACTTTATCAAAGGATATAAAATTGTGAATCCCCATCGTCTGATACTTCAAGGATCTAAAAACTGTTTGGCTAAAGAATTTGAAAAGTCGATGAGAGGACGTCAAGGACTTGTGATAGGTTTAACGGCTATTGCTTATGGAAAACTGAAAGAGACTTCACAGTGGCGTAGTATAGACGTTAATCAAGTTATCGATGTAGGTCATAAAGCTTTCGAGGACATCATGTCGTGGATTAGTCGTGGAAGTCCTGCTGAGAAAGATGAAGGCGCTAAAGAAGAAGGTGATAACGAAAGTGATAATGAAGAAGATGATGACGATGGAGAAGAAGAGGAAGAAGAGGAAGAAGACAAAGAAGACGAAGAAGATAATGGGGATGATGATGAGAAAGGAAAAAAAGAAACTAAGGCTCCATATCTAAAGTCTGTACCGAGCAACTTTGAACTTTCAATGTTACCGGAAAAGTTAAAACTTGGGGAAAACTTCGTCACTTTCAAAAGAAAAATGAATCTAGTAAAGGGTAATGCTAATCCACTCGCAAATCTGGGAGAAGCTTTTGAGCGTTATTTTCAACGTCATTCGGAACTCTTGATCGAAAATAAGAAGCTTTCTTACGGTATTTGGAAAAAGGAAGGGAAATATTACGTCTTTAATCCTTATGGAAGTGATGAAGAAGGTTGGAGACTCAGAGGTCACCCCGCTTCCTTTGCTGTTACAGATACCATCAATGAACTCACCGATTTATTTCATGCCATTCTAGAATTTAACGACCCGGTCTTTTACTTTCATTTTGTTGAAATTGAGTCAATACAGCCGAACAATAAGTATATAGCAAGTAACCCTTCAGAAGTGGATGATGATGAGAAGGGGGAAAAGTACCTTACGAAGTTTTTACCTATCACGGATGAAGATTTGTTTGAACCGGAACCAGAACTGGAAATTAAAGAAGATGAACAGGTTGCTGAAGAAATGGAAGAGGAAAAGGGTGATGAAGACGGTGATGATGAAGATGAAGAACAAGAAGATGAAGAAGATGAAGATGTAGACGAGGAAGAAGAAGATGAAGACAGAGATGAAGATGATAAGGGAATACAAGTGGATGTTCCTCAGGAAATTGAAAAGGTCATAGTCGATCCTCTCTTAGAAGTTGAGGAACAGGATCAACCAGATTCACCAGAAAATTTAAACCTTTCGCTTATAACTGGTGCTGTTAAAATAGAACTGCCCATCGAAAGCGAGAAAGAGAAATTAAACGAAGATGCTGAATATGAAAGGCTTAAGTACTGTTTCCCTTCTCCTTTTGTGCTACCTTCGAAACAAACATTACAAACTCTTCTTGATGCTAAAGAAGCCACCAAATCGATATCTTCTTTATTATCAAGATTTTCAATTGATTCGAAATTATCCATGAAGGAAAAAAGTGATTTGCCTGGAAGCCAACCAAGTGAAACAGCTAGTATCGCAAATTTGGTCTCTTCTGAAGAAGGAAAGATGTCTAGAATGATTAAATTACCACCGAAGAAATATCTCTTTTCTAGAATTCCTCCGATTAGTTTAACGCCGATTAGAGCGATTGATGCTGATTTCATTCACGACGATGATATGAATGGGAAGAAAGAAGAAGAATTCAGAAGATCAGAGAAAGTCAACAGAGTCAATGAATTGGTGTTGGAAGAAGTTCCTAAAATACCTACTGGGATTAGAGTTACTCCTAAGATTGTTCCATTAGGTCCGGTTATCCATACACCCATATTGAACAAACGCAAATCTTGTCCAGAAAAGAAGAAAAGGGAGTGTAAAATATCGAAAAAAGATAAAGGGGATGTAATTCTGCAAAAACTTCTTTGCAATACTGAAAACGTTCTGTTTGAAATGCTGTTTCCCAAACTGAAAGATGAAGAACAAGTTAGTGCATATTGTTCAATAATGAAGTATATATTTTTGTTATTAAAAAATATACCCAATTTAATTCCAATTATTATATTCTAGAATGAAATCACAAATGAAGAAGGAAAAATTGTATCAGAAACGGGAGCAAAACTTGAAGAAACTGAGGAAGATGTCGAAGACAAAAAGACACTAAAAGTGAAGGATTCTAATCAGAATGAAGGAAATAAACCAGTAGAATCAGAAACTGTAGGTTTCAAAAATACGGACGATGACAAAATTTCTATAATCGAGGGAAATATGTTTTTAGAAAATAGAGCAGCGACCGAGGATTGTCATTTTAAATCCTGTTACTTTGCAGCAATTCTCTGTATCATAGCAAAAGTTATTAGGAACGTGAATAGCTTTTGTGGTAGGATTCTGGATCAATTCGTAATAATTGGAGATAAGATTTACAAACGGACTGGAAAGTTGCGATACAAACCATTAAGATGGTTCCACAATATTGAGTTTCTTGATATAAAATGTAACGTAATCCTAAAGCAAGTACAGTATGCTGATCCGGAAAATTGGGAAGAAGATGTTTTGTCTAAGGTGCTAAATACCTACTTACAAAAAAATTACACGGGAATATTGGTATTTGGAAATGTTTCTTACGCATTCTGGTTTGAAAATAACATGTACTATCTCTTCGATCCTTATCCCTGTGACGAAAATGGACTTGTGAATGAAAAAGGATTGGCTTCTTTAATGCAATTTTGTGATTTTCCATCCATGATCGGAAGAATTATGGAAAATACTGGAGAATCAGTTCAGAAACCGTATCGATTATATTCCTTATCACTGGCACATATTGAACCTAAAAAGCGTAAGGAAATTCAACAGAAGAGTATTAAAAATAAAAACTGTGTTGAAAAAACTAAGGAAAGAGAAGATGAAGATCAAGAGGATCAAGAGACAGAAGAAGAGGAGGAATCAATAAAGACACCGGAACCGGCATTGTCAATAATAGAATTATCCCATTGGGTAACGAAGGAGAAGAAATATGCGATCCTATTTGATAAGACAATGCCAGGTTTTACTGCTTTAAAGAATTACAATGCGTCAGCTCTCGAGGTTACTGTTGTCGAGAATGACATAACGAGACCAGAGCAAGCGCCATTTAAGAAAATTAAAAGAAAACCGGGTGAACATGATAACGAAATCCTTGAGAGAATGGTGAGGTTGAAGCCCTACAATCGAAGGTTCAAGGCACACTCTTATATTCTGAAACCTATTGACCTATGTGTGATGGGATGGGCATGTGTTCATGATCCGATTTCCTGGGGCGTTAGAACAGTGAAAGGATTATACGAAGCCAGCAGGGATTACGCATTTGACAGTTTACTGGCGAGTGAAGACTCTACAGTTACGGAAATGACGGACGGAGTTTTGCTCGAATTAAATATAGCTAATTACTCTTTTCGCATCGTTTTCGCACCTTTACACGAAGGTATTTCTAAACAAATTTCTTAGGGACAGTATATTATTGTATCATATTATGCCTCAAATAATTAGGAAGTAATTTATTTTCATGACTGTGAATTTATTTACGTTTATGTTACAGGTAAACTTTATGTGACCGAAGGGTGGAATCTAGCCATGTCAATAAAAAAAGTTTTTGAAACCCCAATTTACACTGGTGCCATTATACTATGTGAAAAGAGCCACATTGGGGTAATGAGGAAAAATGCAAACTATTATGCTTGGTGGGCGGTGCAAGGAACAAAAAATTTGAGATTCATCACCTCGGAAGATATGACCGATTTTTTGAAGCTGATCATTCAAGAAATTGATGAGCCCGAGGAAAAAAAGTTCCTAATGAGAGTAGTGACGATTTCGTATGCTAGAAAATTGGACCCTGATTGCAGCGATACCACAGGTTTGCACGAGGCTGTGGAACCCGCAACATCTTTGGCTGAGATCCATACAAAAGATGATCAACCGTATGATCTAGAGGCTATTTTCCGTCCAACTGTATTGAGTTCAAAACCGACTTTCGTCTTTGGAACTGTTGCTCTAAGAAATCGAGAAAGTTTGAAAGAACCCAGAGTAAAGAGATGCTACTTCGTGGCTCTTTTGGCAGTCATGGTGAAGAGAGATATTGTACAGAGTCCTCTGCCTGGAATGGTTGATAAGGTGATTGAAGTGGGTGAGAATTTGTACAGGGAATTTGACACTCCAAAGTTTCACACAGAGCACATTTTGCGAAATGTCATGGTGATGGATAGGATATTTCAGTTCCGAGATTGTGCAGCGTCTTTGGTGGAGCTCAAAGAAGATCCTATTACTGGTATTTAAATCTCATACCTTGCTTTAATTTTATTTATCAGTTAATATATTTAAATTTATACCAACCAGGTAAGAGCAATTTCTTCGTTGTGATCAGAACGGAACTTAAAAAGCACTTTAAAACACACACTGATGGAATTCTACACTTCACCAATTGCTGTTATAGTTTCTGGTACTCGAGATCTACCAATCGTTATTATTATCTTGATCCTTATCAGTGCAATAAGAAAGGAAGAAAAATATCATCAGGTGGAAGAAGCTGTCTCTTCATTTTTTCAAATGTCTGTGATATGGTGCAACAAATGTTCCTGAATAAATCTGAGGACACTACAGGATTTTTCATTCACAATCTTCATGTTGAATCCGTCAATGAGTTGCCCAGTAATAAATTTCAAGAAGATCCAATATGGATATATCTTGACTACCACTGGAGCTTTTCCCATGGACTTGAAATCAGGAAAAAAAAGAAAGGAAGTCAGATGGAAATGCAGGAAATCAAAAGGAAGGATAAGCCTTCTTGGAATCACTATGTGATTGAAATTCCAAATTTGATCTACTCTATTTGGGGTACTATAGGAAGTTACGATTCTCGATTTGGCGAACGAGCTGGCAAGAATCAGGCAGCAATTTGTGTTGCCATTTTA
>JAWWLR010000155.1:6610511-6632905 GCA_035041075.1 Acraspis erinacei
TCATCCTTCACAATGGGGACCTGCCATCCTTGACTCAGCGGTGATATGCGGCGATTGTTTGTACACAGAGAGTTTGAAAAGTTCAGTAAGGAACTGTTGTCGTCATCCAAACAGATTCAATCTTCAGACCTGTTTTAAAGTTTCTCCGCACGTCTGGTCAATTGACTTTAAGCCAAACATGTGCGGAATGTTGTACGGAGGTACGAACAGAAAGCCTTTAGCTGTGATCCTAAAATTGGCATTAAAAGAAGCTCCGAATATTTTGATCGAATGTGCAAACACAGTTCTGGCAGTTTGTAGTACAGACGACGGCTTTTATGCTGCTGATTCTCGCTGGACAGGACCACCTCTTCAACAAAAGAATCGTGGTTCTGTTTACGTTCTTCGTTGTAAAAATATAAATACTCTAGTTTATGCTCTCATAAAAATGTTGAATACCAATCAAAGACTAGAATTCCACGTAACACCTGTAAGCTTCGACTTTAGAAAAACAGACTCTAGGGTCAGTGAAAATACGAAAAAGAAAATTCTTCTTGATCCTGTTCGAACATCACCAGGACGAACCATACAAGAATGGTCCTTAATTCCTGGCGCCGTGACTGTTCCTAATGCAGATAAGTATCAACAATATCAAAGAAATTTGAAATTGGGACTACAGTACGGAAACATATTAGAAAATCCGCTGATAAGTACACATTGGCATTCAAAGGTTGGAAAAGTTATACGAAAGGAGCACACACGACAAATTTTGGATCCCTCTATGATCAGCCACGATTCGAAAGAATGCCAAGGCGCTCGAAGCGGAGCAATGAAAGTGCATGGCTATAGTTCATCAATTCCGGATATGCTGGAACGTTGCGATGATTATCCGAGGGTTATAGATTTCGCAAATGATAGCGATGGAACTCCACCGCTTCTTGATAAACCGGTCGAGTATCTTGCACAATCCAGTTTCATTCTAGAGGAGAGTCGACGCAGGTTTAAGAAAGAAACAAAGGAAATGCGTGATGACGAATTCAAGATTTATAAACATTACATTCCAAATTCAAGGGGAAAAGAGAGTGATGAGAATACCAATTCGGAGGATGGTGATTATGGATCCGGTGACACGGCAACAAGTGATGATGGATCAGCTGAGAAGATAATAGGAGATGATTAGCTAATATTATTTTCAATTAAAATTAATTCAATGTGGAATGATAGATTTTAAATAAATAAAAGAGAAAATTCATTTACCTTGGAGCGTTTAAAGATGATTTAGTGCTTGTCTTTCCATAAAAGAGGAAAAAAGAAACAATGAAATATTACATGTACTGCATGAAATATGAACTCCTCTCTTCCTATTTTTATCTTTATTCAAACATGGTAAATAATTGCATTTACAGGAAGGCTATTAAAATTAATCATTTAAAGCGATTTATTTACTTTTATGAGATTTATAGTTAGATAAGTGACCGTACCTAAATTACGCAAGAGTTACAAATTTTATTTTTTGGTTGAAAATTTAACGATTTTTTTTAAAAAGACATCATTCTGGTTGCAAATTAAATTGTTTTGTTAAAAATTCGTCATTTTGGGTTAAAAATTCAACTATTTTTGAAGAAAATCAACCTTTTTTAAATGGAAATTTTGTTGCTGATAGATCAAGTGAAATCTTTTTTGGATAAAAACTATTTTTTTAATCTGCTCTGATGAATTTTGAACTATTTGGTATTAAATTTTCTGATTCCTTAAACTTAATATTTTGGTGTTTTGAAAAGAGAAGTGAAATATTTTCTGGACGAAAAATCAATTATAAAATTTTTTAAATTGATGATGCATTTGATTGAAGAGAAATTTCATCTTTATTGTGTAAAAATGAAACTTATTGGTGGAAAATTAAACTATTTTTCTAAAAAGTCATAGTTTTTGGATAAAAGTTGTACTATTTTTTTTAATTGAACTATTTCGTCGGAAATTTACATTTTGTTTAAAATTGATATTTTGCTGATGGAAACAAACTGAACTAAATGAAAGCTCATCTTGAAAAAAATTGTCGTTTTTTATTAAAAATTCATCTTTTTTGTACAAATTTTATATTCCTTGGATAAAAATGCAACTATCTGGTAAATAATTCAACAATTTTGTTCAAAAGTTATAATTTTGGTTAAAAATTCTTCTTTTTGGATTAAAAATTAATTTTTTGTTTAAGAATTCATTTTTTGATCCTGAAAAGTCAACTAAAATTTTTTTTGATAGAAAATTAAACTATTTTTTGGAAAATTTATCTTCTTTATTTAAAAATTTATCCTTTTTTAAAACAAATTTCATCTTTCTTTGATAAATTCATATTTTGATCTTGAAAAGTCAACTGAAAACATTTTTTTTCATGAAAATTCAAGTATTTTATTAAATATATTTTTTTTTAATTATCATTAATCGATTTTAAGAAAAATTTCATTTTTTTATAAAAATGCAACTATTTTGTAGAGAATTTAATAATTTTTTTAAAAGATCATGCTTTTTCTTAAAAAACCATATTTGGATTGAAGATTCAGATTTCTTTTAGAAACTTATTTTTTATTTAAAAAGTCTCATTTTGATCGTGAAAAATTAACTCAAATCTTTTTTAACCGATTTTTTCTTGTCAATAAAAATTCAACTTTTTGATTAAGAATTATTCTTTTTTTGTTAAGTATTTAAATACTTTGTTTTGAAAGTTTAGGTTGAATTACTTTGTTAGAAATTTTTTTTAAACATTTATCTTTTTAGTTGCAAATTCCATTTATGCCGGTTAAAAATGCATCAGTTTTGTGTAAAATTAATTATTTTCTGAAAAGTCATATTTTCCGTTTGAAGATTGAATTTCGGTAGAAAAAATTGTCTTTGGCTTAAAATTTCAACATTCTAGATAAAATTTTATTTTTTTCTTCAATAAAAAATCTTTATTTGTTAAACATTCGTCTTGTTGGTTTCAAAATTCTTATTTTTCTCTATGAATTTTATGTTTTTTTAAATTGAAATATAAACTAACATTTTTGTTTATAAAAATTTTTTTTATAAAAAACTTTTAACCAAAAATGAAATTCCCCAATCTTTAAACTAAAAATTTCTTTAGAATGAAAAAATAATAATTGTCAAATAGTTAAATTCAACGAAAAAAATTTATTTTTAACAAGAATTATTTTATCAAGCTTAAAAGTCGAACTTCTTAGAAAAATTTTAAATCTGTAAAAATGAATTTTAACAAAATGGTTACTCTATCCAGATTTTTCAATTTTTGAAATTTAAATTCCACCAAAAAGGTTAAACTCAAAATATTAATTTTTAAGTACTTATTTAAAATTGAATTCAAATAGTTGAATTTTTAACAAAAAAATATCAATTTTTCGTGACACAATAAAATTTCAAACGAAATGATAAATATTCCACCAAAAAATTCAATTTTCAACCCAAAAATAATATTTTTCAAGAGAATGTTAAATTGTCAGGAAGTAGTTAAGTTTTTAAACAAGACGTTAAATTTTTGACCAAATTGTTGCATTTTGAAGCCTAAATAATTAAGGGAATTTTTAACAAAAAATATATTTCTTAACCAAGAAGAATTTCCTTCTAAAAAAAAATCAATTTTAAACCTGAAATGATCAAAATTTTCAAATAAATACTTAAATTTGTAACCTAAGAGCTAAATCTACAAACTGAAAAATTAATTTTTGACAAAGCTGTTTAGCCTTTAACTAATTAGATAAATACTTTTTTTTAATAGTTCAATATTCAACCAAAGTGGCGAATTTTTGACTAAAATGATGAATTTTCAAAATAATTTAGGTGATTTTTAACAAAAGATTTCGAAATTTAATTAAATAGTTGAATTTTTAGCAAAAAATATATTTCTTAACCCCGAAGAATTTTTATCTAAAAAATATCAATTTTTAACCAAAAATTATAGAATTTTTCAACAAACTACTTAAATTTTTAACCTAAGAGCTAAATCTACAAGAAAAAAATGAATTTTTAACAAATTTTTTTAGCCTTTAACCAAATAGTTAAATTTTTTACCAAGAAACATGATTTTTTATTAAAAAATGAATACAAATTTTATTTAAAAAAGTGGAAAAGTGTCAAAATTTTCAATTTTAGGTATTTTATGGGATTCTTGAAATTTAAGGGGAAGGAAGGGGACTAAAATCCCCGTATTAATTGTAAAAATGTTAACCAAGCTCAATTTATTTAAATAAAAGCGAATTAAAATAGATTAAAATGATTTAAAAATATATTTTTTTTGCATTGATAAGCCATTAATCATATCCAGATCGTTTTAATTCATTTAGATTACAGACAGTAGATGAAGATGAAAAAAATTGATTCAATTGATTTCACATAGGAATATTGCGAAAAAGTTTACAGGGTCAGGTACAATTAAAATAATTATTAATTAGTTATAATTACTTTAATGAGCGAGTCTTTAGGTTCAAGGCGTGAATATGATAGATTCCTTGGCGATGTGAATTACTAATTACAAGAAATTACAAAAAATTACCTTAACAAAAAATTTTCTAGATTATAAAAAGAGCGATCAATTATTTATGAACTTTGCAACTTAACAATATTGACTAGCTGTGAATTTGATCTTGGGTGTTTCCACATTGTTTTTATTTATAATTAATACTTTGCTTTCTCATTACCATTAATTAACAAATATATTTGCTTCCTCATAGATGATTAATATCTAAATTTTTTGTTATTCTTAGATCACCTTTCAATTGTATTAACAAAAAAAGTCAATAGATTCCTGTATTATCCAATTTTTTTATTTTTATATTAACCTTGAATAATGTTAACGAAAAAAACTTGACTGCAATTTTTTTTCATACATTATAATGCACTCCTTTACTTAATTCCTTATTCTTAAATCAAATATAATATTATCATAGGTCAATCGATTCGCATCGGATCAAACAATCTTTTATGGTTATGCATTAACTTTAAATTATGTCGGAGAAATAATATTTAATAAAATTTTTTTTAAAGTTACCTGACACCATTACTTCCTTATTATCAAGCAAAATTTATAAATATTGTAGGTCAATCGATTTACCTCGAATTTAGGAATCTTTCCTATTGATGCATCCACTTTAAATTCTGTTAATAAAAACAAGTTTTAATAAAGAAAACAGATTTTTCGATTACCATAAATAACCATACCTTCTTTACTCTCTTATCAAATTTTTTAATATTAAAGGTCAATAGATTCGTACATAATTCAGAAATTTCTTCTATTTTTGCATTAACTTTTAATTATATTGAAGAAAGACATTCTATTGAAAAAAGCTTTCAAGTATTAAAAATGACCTCCATAAATGACTTCATTACTCTTGAATAAAATACCTTAATGACTTAGGTCAATCGATTTGCATCGCATCAAGAAATCTTCTCTATCCTTGCATCAACTTCAAATTATCTTTAAGACAACATATTTAATAACATTTATATTTAATCTTGTAAGTCAAACTTCTTTACTCTGAAAAAAATGAATAAATACTATAGGTCAATCAATTTATCTTGAATCAATTCCGTGAAATTAATTAATTTCACGGAATTCATGAAATTTTTGGAATTTAAGGAATTCAGTCAATTCACGGAACTCCACTAATTCATGAAATTCAAGGAAATAGTGGAATTCATGGAATTCATCAAATTCGAGGAATTCACGAAATTCATGGAATTCATGGAATTTGAGGAATTCGCGATATACAAGAAATAAAGGAATTCACGAGATTCATATAATTCATCAAATTCTTGGAATTTAAGGCAATTACGGGATTCATGGAATTTACCGAGTTCACAGATTTAAAGAAATTCGCAGAATTCATGAAACTTACGGAACTTAACGAATTAAAGAAATTTACGAAATTCAAGAAAATCAGAGAATTCACAAAATTTACTGAATTCACGAAATTGAATAAATTCACGAAATTCATGCAATTCACGGAATTGACGAAAGTCATGGATTTCATGGCTTTCATGGAATAGAATAGGATAGAACTCATGAAATTAATAGAATTGAAAGAATTCAATTAATTGAAGGATTTGAACTAATTCATGAAATTGATAGAATTCAAGGAGTTCAATCAATTCACGGAATTTAACTGATTCCTGAAATTCAAGCAAATAATGGAATTCAGGAAATTCATGAAATTCAAGGAATTCATGAATATGAATTCTATCTATTCCTATTCTATTCATGGAATAGAATAGGATAGAATTAATGAGATTAATAGAATTCACGAAATTCATAGAATTCAAAGAATTCGATTAATTGAAGGATTTGAACAAATTCACGAAATTGATAGAATTCAAGGAGGTCCATGAATTCACGGAATTGAACTAATTCCTGAAATTCAAGCAAATAATGGAATTCAGGAAATTCAAGGAAATCATGAATATGAATTCTATGTATTCCTATTCTATTCATAGAATAGAACAAGATAGAATTAATGAAATTAATAGAATTCATGAGATTGATAGAATTTACGAAATTGATAGAATTCACGAAATTGATAGAATTCAAAGAATTCAATTAATTGACGGATTTGAAGTAATTTATGAAATTGATAGAATTCAAGGAGTTCAATCAATTCACGGAATTTAACTAATTCCTGAAATTCAAGCAAATACTGGAATTCAGGGAATTCATGAAAATGAATTCTATTCTGTTGAATTCCATCTATTCCTATTCTATTCATGGAATAGAAGAGGATATAATTCATGAAATTGATAGAATTCAAAGAATTCAATTACTTGACGGATTTGAAGTAATTCATGAAATTGATAGAATTCAAGGAGTTCAATCAATTCACGGAATTAATATAATTCCTGAAATTCAAGCAAATAGTGGAATTCATGGGATTCATGAAATTCCGCGAATTTTTTCAGTTCCCCGAATTTTGCGAATTTGTTAAATTCCATCAAGTTCGTGAATTCCTACATTTCCATTAATTCTGTCAATTTCTGTAATTAGCTGAATTCCGTGAATTCCGAAAAACATATCAAATCCGTTAATTCCGGGTGTTACATTAATTCCGTGAATTCCTTGAATTGCGTAAATTCCGTAAATTTCATGAGTAAATTCCATGAATGCCGTCAATTCTATGAATTTAATAAATTAAACGTATTCTTTGAATTCCGTGAATTGAATAAATGAATAACTAAAAAGGCAAAGCAAAATTAAACATTAAAGAAAAACTGCAGTTTTCTTGCACTGGTCCAAGAGAAGATAGTAACAAACAATAATAAATTAAAATTTTACAAAAAAATACTCCAACTGCCTAACATCAACATCAGAGAAGATAGTTTGAAGCAATAATAATTTGTTTAAGCTATCCTAAAAGAAAATTTCAAAAAACAATGATAAATTGTTTAAGCAATTTTCGTAAGCATCTGAATCAGACTTATGATGGTGAAATTTTAAAAATAATACGTCATTAATATTCTATGGCTCTTTGTGAAGAGAAACGTTGAATTTCAATACTTTCAGCTGATGATAATTCTCTTTCTGTATTTTTTCTTGAGATAAAAATGCACAAATCTGAAATGGCAAATTTGTTCACATTATTTGTTTGTATATTGTTGCTCAGTGCTAAAAATTTTTAAATCTCAAACCAAAATTCTCTTTAAAATTTAATGCGGAGCAATTAAAAAAAAAGCTTTAGAATCGGTTCAAAAATGCGACTTGTGGGCGATTATGAACAGTAAATTCCTATTCAAGATGATTCAAGACGACTGTGGTTGGTACGAGGCCGTCGGTCGACTCGAGTAGAGTACGCGCGCGGCCATACAAAAATCGTTTATTTCTTTTAAACAAAAAGAACGATTTGGCTCAAATTTATAGTATTAAAAAAGACGAAGAATTTATCATAATAATTTTTTCCGTTTAAAAGAGAGTTCTCAGAGTTATAGCATTTTCAAAATTTTTAAAAGCATTCGAAAATCAAAATTTTAAGGCAAGCAACGCACGATATGAAAAAAAGGCTATAGAAGTAAAACATTTATTTTTTAAATCCCTACAAGATTATCATAACAATTATATTTATTTTCTGGGAAAATCGAAGATTTAAATCTTGAATGCACAAAAATAATGAAAACTAAAAAATTCCATTTTGTAGTTAAACTATGCAGGATACGCAAAAAGGAGAATTAACCAAAATTTTGATAAAAAAAACTACAAATTCGTTAATATTCTCTTTTTGTATTATTCGTGAAAAATAACACTGAAAAATAAACAAATAAAATAAAAAATTTGTGCAAAAAGGACACGTTAAACCACATCATTCCAATTTTGAACCAAACGACGGAAAATATTGAAAAGAAGTCTTTAAAGCTTTTGAAAAATCGTACAAAATGTATGAAACATTTTCTTTTATTAATATTTATATTTCTTTTTTCTATTTTTTTAATAGTTTTTTTCTTATGAAGATTATCTTTTTAGTTATAATTTTTAAAATTTGTTTAAAGATTTAACAATTTTGCTAAAAATTAATTCTTTTTGGTCAAAAATTAAAAAATTTTGTTGAAGACTCAACAATTTCGAGGAAAATTTACCTTTTTTAAAAAATTTATATTTTGTTTAAAGGATAACTAGAATCTTTCTTCAATAAAAATTTAACTACTTTTTTGAAGATTTGTCTTCTTTATTTAAAAATTCATCTGTTTCAGGCCCAAAAAATATTTTAGTTGACTTTTAACATAATGTACATTTTTTAACAAATCAATTTTCTTCCAAATATTTCAAATTAAAAAAAAACAGTTGAATTTCTAATCCTTTTGGGTTAAAAATACCACTGTTTGGTTGAAAATTAAATAATTTCGTAAAAAATTTAAAATTGGATGTTGAAAATTCAACCAAAAATGCAACTATTTAGTTGAAAATTGATCTTCTTTACTTCTCTGCTTGAAAATTTAACTAATATTTTGATGAAAATTTTGTTTGCGAAAAATTCATACTGTCTGGTTGAAAATTCAATTTCTGTACAGAAAGTTTCATTTCATCTTTTTGGGTTGAAATATCAGTTATTAAGCGTTTTTAAATTAAAAATTCATCTTTCTAGGTTGAAAATCCAATTATGTTATTAAAAATTTAATTATTTTGTTGAAAATACAAGTATATAAAAAAATCATGTTTTATGGTAGAAAAGTCATTTTGGTTTGCTTGTAATAAATAAATTAATATTATTCAATTTTTTTAATTTGTATCTGAAATATTCTTTAATTCAGTTTATAAAAAATCATATTTTAAAAATATCACTTGAATTTTAAACAAAATAAATAAATTCTTGAAAAATAATTAAATTTCAATAAAGAAAGATGAAGTTTCAATTTAAAAAAAATTAATTTTACAACCAGAAAAACAAATTTTCTGTAAATAAAGATTTTGTAGTTATGAAAGAAAAAGAAATGAAATTAAATTGTTGAATCTTCAAGGCAAAAGACGAATTTTCAGTACAAAAGTTGAACTTTTCACGATAAAAAAAAAATTATTTTAAACAAACTAGTTATAAAAAGCAGTTGAATTTTCATCCGAAAGAAATTGAATTGCCAACCAAAAGGGATAATTTTTTAACAAAATATTTTAATTTGTCATCAAACAGTTGCATTTTTATCTTAGGAAGAAGCAGTTTCTACTAAAATAGATGAATTTTTAAATTAAAAAGACAAATTAAAAAAAATAGTTTAATTTTTATCCAGAAAAATACTTTAGATCAGAATCTTAAACTTTTAATATTTTAAAGCTACAATATTTTCATAAACTTAATAAAATGAGTTAAAAATAAAATTGAAATATTAAACATTTATTCTGTAAAAATCAGTTTTTTTTTAAATTTTATTAACTAGAAATTTACCGGTCCATTTTTTACTAAAAGTTATGCTGTTTTATTTAAAAAATGAAACATTTGGATAAAAATTCATATATTCTATTAAAAATTAGTTTCTTTGGGATGAAAATTAATCTTGATGCTTAACAATTAATCTTGTAGTCTGAAAAATTTTTTTTTTGGTTGAAAAGCTAACAAATTTGTTAAAAATCAGTTTTTCTTTTTTTAAAGGATATTTTTAGTAGAAAATTCAACTATGTGTTTGAAAAATTTACTTTTATAGAAAATTATTCTTCATGTTTACAAATACCTTTATCTTATTATAAAATTGATTAATTTGATAGAAAAGGAATATTCTTGTTTGAAAATTTATCTATTTGGTTAAAAATTTATTATTTTTGGTTGAAAATGTATTCATTTTTAGTTGAATATTCATATCTTTCGATTAAAATTTAACTATTTAATTGACATTTTTTAAAATTAATTTTTGAACTTAAAAATGAAGTAACTCGTTTTTTTGTTTAAATTTAAATTATTTTTATTTATTATTAAAATTGTTTATTTAGATTATCAACTATTTAATTTTTCGTTGAAAATTCATTTTCCTAATAAGTTCTATTCTATTGACAATTCTATAAGAATTTTGAACTCTATAAGAATTTCTATAAGATTTCTATAATCAATTTTGGGTTGAAAATTTATATTATTTATTTTTGTTTAAAAATTTATCTTTATATTCCCTAGTAAATATTTGAAATTTTAACTTAAGAAGGTGAATTTTCTTCAGAAAAAAGCGAATTTTTAACAAAATTGTGAAATTATCAACTTAAAAAATAAATTTTTAAACAAAATGGAATCCTGAAATTTTCAGATGAAAAATTGAATTTTCAACAATATAATTTACTTTGAAAAAAGGAGACAATTTTTAAATGAAAAAAATTTCAACCTAAAATGGAATAGTTACATTTTCTGTTGAAAAATTCATTTTCAACAAAAAGGGCATTTTTTAATAAAATAGTTAATTTTTTTTCGTAGAGTTTTAGTTTTAGTTTTATTTTTAGTGAATTTTAAATTAAATACTTAATTTTTTACGACAAAAATTAATTATAATAAAGTTCAATAAAATAGTTTAATTAAATTTAAAAAAAAATTAACTTTACAAATAAAAAAATTTTTAACCAAAAATGAAATAGTTTAATTTAAAGTTATTAACTTTGTTCAAGCAATCAGAAAGCAATATGTGTAAAATTAATATAGACCACTTGCTATGAATTAAATAATTTTCAAAATAAAATTGTTTAATTTTCAGAAAATAATTAAATGTTTATGACATTTCAACTGAAATTATGTTGAACTCAACTTTTAACAAATAATATCAACTTATAACCCAGTAGCTCACATTTTAATAAAAAAGGAATATTTCTTGACAAAGCATTTGCAACCAAGAAAGTTTTTTAGTCAAGAAAAAAATAAATTCAACAAGCTGTTACTTTTCAAAAAAATAGTTCGATTTTTAATTTAAAATGCCATATGTTCTATCCAGAAAGGCAAATGTTAAACAAAACCGTTAGATTTTTAACAGAAAGATTTAATTGCAAACAAAAGAATTTATTTTTAAAGAAATGAATAAATTTGTAACAAAATAGGTAGTTTTTCAACAAGATAATTGAATTTTCAAACAATAAAATTTTTACAAAATAATTGAACTTTCAACGAAAATAATAAAGCAATTCATTTTTAACAAATAATTTCAACTTTCAGCAAATTAGATGAGATTTTAATAAAAAAAAAAATATTTGACGAAAAATATAAGGGTTATGAATTTTCAACCAAGAAAGATTTTTCAATCAAAAGAGACACATTATTCTTAAAAAAAAATACTTTTTTTCCAAAAATAATACAATTTTTACAAAATAGTTGAACTTTCAATTAAAATAACAAGAAAATTAATTTTTAACCAATAATTTCAACTTTCAACAAATTGGATGCATTTTTAATTTAAAAAATTAATTTTTAACGAAAAATGTTAAAGGGATTTAATTTTAAATAAATTAATTGAATTTGCAACAAAATGAATAAATTATCTACAGAAAGGCGCTTTTTAAAGAAAATAATTGAATTTTCAAAAAATAATAAAATTTTTACAAAATAGTTGAACTTTCAACTACAATAATAGAGAAATTCATTTTTACCAAAAAATGTCAACTTTCAACAAATTAGATTAATTACAAAAAATTAACTCTTGACGAAAAATATAACAGTTGAATTTCCAACCAAGAATGATTTTTCATTTAAGAGATAAAAAAATTTCGTCTAGCTGTTAATTTTCAAACAAATAGTTCAATTTTAAATCTAAAAGGACAAATTGGCTATAAAAAAGGTGGATGTTGAACAAAGCAATGGGATTTTCATCAAAATGAATACATTTTCAACAAAACACGTTTTTCTTCAAAAAAATAATTTTATTTTCAAAAAGTAATAAAATTTGTACAAAATAATATAATTTGTACAAAATAGTTGAAGTTTCAACTAAAATAACAAAGAAATTAATTTTTAAACAATAATTTAAATTTTCATCAAATTGGATGAGTTTTTAATAAAAAATTATTTTTTGACGAAAAATATTAAAAGGATTTAATTTTAAAGAAATTAAGTGAATTTTTGACAAAATGATGAAATTTTCTACAAAACAGGTGATTTTTCAACAAAATAATTTTTTTTCCAAAAAATAAATGTACTATACAGAATAATTGAACTTTTAACTGAAATAATTAAGAAACTAATTTTCAACAAATAGTTGCGGATTTTTTTACAAATTTTATTTAAACTGCAGAATTTTTTTTTTTAAATATAACTAGTCACACAACATTTCAGTGCATATATACTACTCTCTATCTTATCCCCCCCCCCCCATTGATTCACAATTCGAAAAAAATTTTAGAGGGGAGAAGCTTATTTTTCCAAAAGATTTGTTTTTCCTTAATCAATTCTTTTCTTATTTAAGGGCAGAGAAAATTGAAAAAAATTTCATCAAATTCAAATTCAAATTTTAAATATTTATTTACTCTTCCTTTAGAAAAAAAAACTAAATTTACTTTCCAACATTCTGCTTTGGATTTTGCAGATATTTGTATATGAATGACACAATTTTTCCACCTACTAAAAAATATTTAAAATTATCAGATTTTATTTCATTTATAATGAATTGACAATGAGTATAATAATTTGACACCGTATTTTTAATATTTTTTTATAAACTTGAAAAACTTAAAAATACATTCTAGTTAAAAATTCGTGTATTTCGTTGAAACTTTATCTTCTATGTATTAGAAAATTAATCTTCTTGAATACTAATTCACTTCTTGGACTATAAATGCATGTTTTTTAGAAATTAATGTTTTTTTATAGAAAATTAATCTTTTTGGTTAAAATTTTATTTTTTGTTTGCAAACTATTTTTTTAGATTAATAATTGTTTTGCTTTAGTATGTAAAAATGTAAGTATTCTATTTTCTTTCAACTTTTTTTTTTAATAAACATTCAATACTTTTTGTAGGAAATTCATTTTTTGGTTGAAAATTGCACTATTTCGTTGTAAATTTATTTTTTGTGTCTAAAGTCTTATAGAATGACAGTAGTCGGTTTATTTTTCGTAATTTCAAATTCATTTGTCATTTTGTCATTTTTTTCATTGAAAATGATTTTTTTATCTGAAAACTCATGTTTTTTAATTTTCGCCACATTTTTATGTAGAAATTTCATTTTATTTATAAAATTAATCTTTTTACTTGAAATTAGATTTTTTGCTTGAAAATTAATTTTTATAAATTAAAAATTGTTTTTGTTTTTAAAGAAAAATTCAGCTATTCCATTTTTTGTAATTATTTTTTTAAAGACATTCAATATTTTTTCTAGGAAATTCATCCATTTTATTAAAAATTGGTCTTTCCAGATAAAAAATTCAACTATTTGGTTCAATTTGGTTTTTTATTGAAAATGAATCACTTTAGTTGAAAGTTCGTTTCTTTAGATAAAAATTGAACATTATTTTTTTAAACTAAAAATCCATCTTTTTCTTTTTGAACTAATGTTTAAGAAAAACACAACTTTCTAGTATTATTTGAAGAAAATATTATTAAATATAATACTGAATATTTTAAACAATTATTTTGTTTATCTTGAATTAATTATTATCGCACTGCAATACAAAATTTAAAAAGAAGTTGAAGAATTAGAAAATATTCCTAACTTTCTATTCTTATTCTAAGCGAAAATTAATAAAAACAATCCTAAATTATTTAAAAATTTTATAGAAAAATCTAATGAAAAAGAGTGGATCAAAAGTCTTCCAGATATGTATTTGAGAATTTAAATAATCCATTAAAATGTTTTGATATCTTTTTTAATATTACCGTAAAATTAATTTTTTTTTAAATCATTTAAAACTTTCCTAGGAATTTTATAAAATTTAAAATCCTGAAATTTTTTCAAATTTCTAATAAGCTTCTTAATATTTTCTTTAGTTTTTTTAAGTAGTTTTAAAAATTTAAGGAAAAATTCAGTTGAGCTTAGAACTTGAAGTAATTTAAACCGGTCCGAATTATTCCTAAATTTCCTTAAAATCTTCCCGATCCTTTATTGAAAATTTTGTAAACCTCCAAATTTTAAACTATTGTTGGAATCTTTTTAAAAATCCTAAACATCTTTTAAAATAATTAAAACTTTTTCTACAATTTAAAAAATAATGTTAATAATGTTCTTAAATCTTTGGAGATCTTTCAATATATTCCCATTAAGCTAATAAAATAATAATTTTATAATTCGTAGGGATCTGGAAAAATTTCAATTCTCTTGAATCCCTTGAAAATTCTCAAAAAACTTCAGCATTGTTTTCGAATTCTTGTAAAATCTATATTTCGTTTTAATTCTTGGATGTATTAAAAAAAATTTCAATTGTTTTTACAATGATTTATTTTTAAATATTTCCTTTTTTCATTTTCTTTGAAACTTGAAAGAAATTAATTAGTTCGCCTTTTACTCTAAGAATATTTCTTTTCCTAAAAAAGAGTAATTTTCGAAAAAACTGTTAAATATTGTCACTAAAAATTTCAATTATTAGAAAAAGTTGATTTTAACCAGAGTTAAATTTTCAAACAAATAGATGAATCTTGAACAAATTAGTTATTTAAAAAATCATTAGAGTTTCTAAAAATAGAAGAGATTCAACAAAATTATAATGTTTGGGACAAATATTTTTTTTATAAATTCCTAAATATCTTTGAAACGGATTGGAATTATTCTTAAGTTAAAAGTTTAAAAATTAAAAAGAATTACTTTAAAATCCCCCAGACATTTTATATAGAATTTTTAAAATACTTCGAAATCTTTTTAAATATTCCGATAAAATTAATTTTTAAGAAATAAATTATTCTAAATTTTTCTTAAAATTTTTTCAAAAATCTGCATTTTCTTTTAGTATTTTGAAACGCTAGTATTTTTCAAATGCTGTTCTTTTTTATATTTATCTAACATAATTGGTACACAATTTATTTATTTGATTATTATAAATATTTTTATTGACAAAAATTTATCTTTTCAAAATACAAAATAGTGTTTTTTTACTAATAAAATTATTCCAAAATTGAGTTAATAAATAATTTCTATAAACAAGTATCTCAATCAGCCTTTTTTCCGAATATCTTTTTTATTTTATTATTATTAATCTATTTATTAAAATGTTTTTTATTTGTTTAGAATCGGGAATTTGAAATTTAAATTTCCGAAAATTTAAAATTGCTTAATAGAAATTTTTTTTGAATTGAGAAATAAATATAATAATATATGTAATTTTAATTTATTAAAATATATTTTATTTTAAGTATTATTTTATATTGTATTATTTATTTATCAAATGAAAAAAATGTTCAATGTGAAAAACGTTGGTTCCAAATTCACTTATTCAAGGTCATTAATTTTCGTTGATATAACAATTTTGCGGGAAATTAACAAATTCAAAAAATTTTAATCCGAAAAAAGGAATTTTTATCAGCTGTGAGTTTAAAAAAATTAATTTTAACTAAATTTGAAGGAGAATTAAAAAAATTTGGAAGTCTCGAGACAGTAAGTTCCCGAAAAATAAAAATTCCTAAAAGAAAATAATACTACCAAAAAGGTTTATTCTCATGATTTTAAAAGATGAATTTTGAAATTCCTGAAAACTGTAAATTGCTGGAATATTAAATTCTCGGAATTTTGAATCCTGGAATATTGATTTAAAAAACAAATAATATTTTTGGTCAGAATACTCTTTTATTTTATATGGATTATTCGTTAATTGCAAAGTGCTGATAATTCTATTTTTCAAAATTTTGCAATACCCAGAAATATATAAAAAATTGGAATTTGCTTTTTTTTGTTAATTTTTGTGTTTCATACTTGTTCTTGGAAAATTGTTATTAAAAATTTCTGGAGGTTGCGTGGTCTATTTAAAAAATGACTCACATTGTTGTCAAAAAAACTAAAAATGCTGCAACATCTCTTTCTATTATTAAACTTTTTGAATTTTCACCTTCAATATTTCAATAAAATTTTTGAATTATCATCTACCTTCAGTCTAAAAGTTAAATTTTTAGTTCAAAAAATTATTTTTAATATTTAAGAAAAAAACAGATTTCGATTTTCTTTAATCCACTTTCCAAACATCATAAAAATTGAATCGGTATCTGCTTAAATTAGCTTAAAGCACTTTTAATTTTGATAAAATTTAAAAAAAAATTATATTATTTTAAGCATTCTAAAAATTTTCTAAAAATAGCCAAAAATACTTTTCTGAAGGATTAAGAAATTTTGGTCGAAATTTCTGATAAACAAGTATATTTTTAAACTATCTGAATAAAATTTTTCAATTAGACAAGAATTAAAAATAAAAAAATAAAAGCAGTAAAAATAACACTGCAAATTTTATAGATTTTTTCAAAATTTTCTTTACAAAAAATTAAAGTTTTTTCAAACACTCTTTTGCTAGAATTTTTTTTGACTAATTTAAAAAAAAATTAAACTATTTTTTAGGAATTTCATTTTTTGGTAAAAAATTAATTTTTTTTGGTTAAAAAATCACATTTTCGGATTAAAAATTTAATAAGTTTTTCGATTATTTATTTTATCGGGTTTGAAATTCAAAACGTTTGTTGAAAGTTGAACCATTTTGTTGAAAATTCATCTTATTTGGTAAGATGTTATTCTTCTTGTGGGAAAATTAATTTTTAGGTAAAAATATAACTATTTTGTTAAAAATCTATCTTTCTTTAGTTTTAAAATGTAACGACCTTGTTCAAGGTAGAAATAGTTTCCTAAGAAATCATAGTTTTCAAGATTCATCTTCTTGATTAAAAATTCTAATTTTTAATTTTAAGGAAAAGAATCCTCTCTGGTAAAAAATTATCTTGTGGGTTCAACTCATTTGTTGCAGTTTGTTTTTCAAGATTCTTAATTTATTTGAAAATTCATCTCTTTCTTTGAAAACATTTTATAATTTTATTGGCAATTTTAAATAATTTATTAATTTAATTAACAATGTACTATTTCATTTTTGTTTAAAAATGGATATTTTGAACTGAAAATTTATCTTTTTTAGATGAAAAATCATGTTTTTTTTTTAATTCGTATTTTTTGGCTGAAAATTATTCTTTTTGGTTGAAAATTTATCCTTTTTGGTTAAAAATGCAACTGATTGGTTCTAAATTAATCTCGTTTATTTAAGATTTCAAGAACTTCGTAAAAAATGAATAGTTTAAATTTAATTTTTTGTGAAACATTAATCTCTTTGTTGAAAAATTCAACTTTTTGCTTGAAAATGTAAATATTTCGTAGAAAGTTAAACTAGTTTGATAAAATATTAATTTTTTTATTCACCTGCTTTGTTGAAAATTTCACTATTCTATTGGTAGAAAATTAATCATCTGGGTTAAAAAATAATCTTTTGGGTTCAATTCTTGCATTTTTTTAAAATAATTTTTTAACGAACAATGGAAATATTCCAGTGGATGAAAATTGATATATTTTATTAAAAATTTATCTTCTCTGGCTTACAAATGCATCTATTTGGTAAAAAATTCTCTCTTTTTGTTAAAAATTAATTTTCTTGGTTAAAAAATTCAGCCTTTGGATTAAAAATGATACTGTGCGGGTATAAACAAATCTGATTTTTTTCTTGAGGATTTAACAATTTGATAGAAAGAAACTCTATTGAGTTAAAAATTAACTTTTCTTACCATAAATTACACTAATTTAAAAAAATTTATTCTTTTGGTAGAAAATTAATTTTTTGTTAAAAAATCATATTTATTTATTTGTTAAAAATTAATTTACTTTTTTGAAATGGAAATATTTCTTACTCTTTTGTCGATTAATAAAAGAGAAAATTAGTTTTAAATCTTTTTTCTCGTTTGAAAAATGGTTATTTGATTTTTTTAAATTTTTATCTAGTTAAAAAGGGAAAAATTTCGTTCAAAAAGTTTCCTGAATTGAAAGAGACGTTTTCAAGATTTTTATTGAGTCTAAGGGAAGAACTGTTTTCAATTTTTTTCTGAATTGGAAGAGGGTTAATTATAAAATGAAATTTTGATTCGAAAAGGAGAAAATGTTGAGCTTTATTTTTTTCTAAATCGAAAGATTTCTTTTTTTGTTTTTATAATTTTGTATTTTGTCAGGACTGAAATTTTTTCTACATTGAAAGAGGTTTTTTTTTAAATGTTAAGGAGTTGGGAGGGAGGAAATTTTTTAATTGAAAAATGGTTATTTTTTAATTTCTGTTGAGTTAGAAAAGCGAGAATTTCTCTCAAATTTTTTGTTTTTGAATTGAAAAGGGACGTTTCAAACATTTTTGTCGAATTTAGGAGAATAATTTGTTATTTTCATTTTTTAATGGGAAATGGGAAATTATTTGTTTTTTAACATTTTTATTTAGTTAAAAGGAAGGAATGCTTCTTAATTTTTTCAGAATTGGAAGCAGGATATTCTTTATTTTTTCCATTTTTATTGAACTGGAAGTGAGGATGAATTTTAATTCAGATCATTGCAAATGATAAAGTAAATTTATATATTTAGTTATAAATTTTTGATAGCATTTAATATCAAAAAATTAATTTAAAGAATGATTAAAAAATAACAATGACACTATTTCTCGCGAGAATAAAATTCCTTATAATTTAAAATAAAGGAGAAGTTTACTGAATTATTAAACAAGATAACTCTCTCTGACCCTGATCTGTGCGGCAAAAACAAACGTACGTCTTAAAAGATAATTTTCCCATAGAATGCGACACCGGAAACAAAAATGATTCAGCATGTCAAATTTTTTAAAATAAATTTTTTTTATTATCGAAATTTAAAAAAATATACAACCAAACTGTTAGAGCTGATATCACAATATAATGTTTTAAATCATTTCTGATTTAATAAATAAATGTAAATTCCAAAAATTTTCTTCTACTCAACTTGCTTGAAGTTTTAACTATTCTATTGAAAATTCGGTTTTTCTTTTGTTGAAATTTACTCTGCTTTAGTAATTATTAAATTTAAACAATTTTAAAAATTATTAATTTTGAAAAAATTTAAGGTAGTTTAATATAAACTCGAAAATTTAAATTGAAATAGATTTCAAAAAATAAAGAACTAAATTGAGGTTTTGAAGATTTCTAAATAAAATTTTGAAACTTTTTAAGGACATCTAAAGACTAAAAAACATAAGTTGACTGGGAATATTTTAAATGATTTTTTATTTCGAAAAATTATCCCTAAGTGAATATTCAAAAATATTCAATTTTTTCAAAATAATAAATCACAATTGAACAAATATTAACTTAAAACAGAATCAAACTAGCTTAAAATATATTTAGAAGTTTTTAAAAGATTCCAAATAATTTAAAACATGACAAAATTTTCAAACTTTAAAACGCAATGTACACAATGAATTTTGAATATTAAAAACACAAAATTTGACATATTCTTTAAGCATTTTGAAATGCTTTAAATTAACAAACAAAGTAGATAAAAATTCCTAGAAAAATTGACAATAATTTTTTTATTGAAAAATTATTTAAAAAGAATATTTAATAGTATTTCAAAAATATTCTAAAAGGTATCTGGATGATTTCAAAGTTATTAAAAAAAACATTTTAACAAAAACTCGAGTTCCAAAATAATAAAATTATTATTTGGATTCCTGGAAAAATTTATAATGATTTTTTAAAACATTTTTTAAAGAGGTTATTTAAAAAGATTTACCACAAAATTCCTTAATTCAAAGCATGGAAAATTATAGCTTGGATTTATATTTTTTCAATCTTTTAACTGTACAATTTAAAAAAAATTTTAAATATAACATTTTGCACTTTAATGGATTTTAATTTAAAAATTTTCAATTGAATATTGTTAAAAGCTGCATTTAAAGATCCAACATTTTATTATTATTTTTATTATTATTATTATTAATTTTCTACTATAAAAGACAGATTTTAAAACAAATACTTGAATTTGCAACTGAAAAGATTAATTTTCTAAAAAAAGATGAATTTTTGTTGATAATTAATTTTCAATGAAAAAAAAACATTTGTTTACAAAATAGTTTAATTTTGTATTAAATAGTCGAAGTTTAAAACAAATTGTTGAATTTTCAAACCCGAGAAAGTGATTTTTTAAAAAGGAAGTTCATTTTTAACCAATTAATTGAATTTTTATAAAATAAGATTAATTAATTAAATTTTTAGGCAATTAGTGAAACTTTGAACCCAAAAGATTAATTTCCTTCCAGAAAAAATGAATTAAAACAAAAGACATACATTTTTAAAAAAATATTGGAATTTTTAGCACAGAAGATTAATTTTCTAACAAACAAGAAGAAATTTTATTTAAGGGAATTAATTTTTAGTTTAAAAAAAAAGTATTTTTCTACAAAATATTTTAATGTTGTACCATATACTTGAATTGCCTACTAAATCGTTGAATTTTAAACCCAAAATCGCGAATTGTTTTTTAAACAAAAAAGTTCATCTTCCAACAGTTAGTTAAATTTTCAACAAAATGGTTTATGTCTCAAGCAAGTATTTGTAATAAATCGTAAATCCTTTCGTATCCTTTAGTATACCAGAAGGTGTCTTTTACTACACTACTCTCAACATCAACTGGGGCGTAGCACGTATCACAAATAATGTCCTGGTTCCCACGTTTATTCTAACAAACAATAATCTAAGAGATACAAATTTATGCTCTTTGGTATGCTATTCTGCTTTCTCATTCAAAAATAGACCTACTCATTGGCTGAAATGTGATACACTATCGACTCCTGACCATAATTCGATTTGATATTTTAACTCCCCATTTGTTATGCCTATAATGACGCATTCCTTCTTCTTTGTTTCAGGTACACATAAAATATAAAAAGGCAAAAAAAACGTTGCTTTTGTAAATTTTTTCTTGTGTTTGTATTTCCTTAAGATCATTCATTTCTCTAACGTTCTAAAGGCATAGACTCTACTCATCGCCTAAAAATTTTCCGAATGCATGCATTTCCATAATCAAAGTTCCAATTCATTCTGAAGCTATTCTATTGTTTGTATTCTACTGTAATAATTGTAAGCCAATAGTATCATATAAAGTTTCCGAGAAGGAGTCTTTTACTCCACTGCCTTCACCATCAATTGTAGAGTAGCACGCTATGATGAAACATCTTTTGATTCCGACTTGCATTCTAACAAACAACAATCTAAGAGATACAAATTCTCTTTGGTATGCTGTTTTGCTCTCTTATTGATAATCAGACCGACTTATTGGCTACAATGTTATTCACTATCTACTCCTGACCATAGTTCGATTCCGTATTTTAACTCCCTATTTTGTGTTACTCTACTGTCGCATCCCTTCTTCTTTGTTTCAGGTACACATAAAATATAAAACACATAAAAATATTTTTTTCATTCCAATCTATTTTGAGTTTACTTTATTGTTTTACTGTATTATAATAATTCAAAGCCTATAGTATCCTATAAAGTGTCCGAGAAGGAGTCCTTTATTCCACTTCTTTTACAATCAATTATAGCGTAGCACGCTATCATAAATAGTCTCCTGATTCCCACGTTTATTCTAAGAAGCGATAATCTAAGAGATACAAATTTATGTTCTTTGGTATGCTCTTGTTCTCTCTCATTGATAATCAGAACGACGCCTTGGCAACCATGTGATTGGTTATGTACCCCATGACCATAGTTCGATTCTGTATTTTAACTCCCCATTTTCTATCAATCTACTATCACATCCTTTTTTCTTTGTTCCAGAAACACATACAAAATCTAGCATTCTTACAGGAAATGCTTCTTGTGCTAATTTTTTTTTAATAGCATTAATCCTTGTAGCATTTCAAACATCCAGTCTCCATTCATCGCCTGAAACTTTTCCGGGTGCACGAATCTCGCTAATCAAAAATTCAATAGATTCCTAAGCTACTATATTGTTTGTATCAAATTAAATTAATTTAAATTATTATGATTCT
>JAWWLR010000155.1:6649925-6667985 GCA_035041075.1 Acraspis erinacei
CAGGCCGAGGTCCGTTTGACCCCTATGCTCCACACGCTTAAGCCTCCCCACCAACTACAAGGTCTTACAGCCCCTAGGGGAGGTTCTAAAAAAAAGAAAAATTAAAAAAAAATCAGTGTAATTTTGTAACCCATAAATATGGATATTTTCAACAAACAAGATGAACTTTGAACTAAGTTGATGAATCTTCAACTGAAAAAATTAATTTTTTACAAAGTAGTTCCATTTCTAACCAAATACTGGAATTTTAAGTAAACAAAAATAAAATCTCAATAAAAAATGTAATAGCTGATATTTCAAGCAAAAAATATTTTTATTTTGTATCAAAAACGTATTAAGTATCAACAGAAAAATTTGTGTTTTTAATTTAAAAAAAAAACTATTGCAATTTCTACACAGACGAAAAAAATGAACAAATTATAATGTGAGGGAAAATAATTTTTCTTACAAAATAAAAGTTTTAAATAATCTTTCAAAGTTTAAAAATATTTGATGTCTTTAGAACGTCTTCAATTCTTAAATATCTTTAAAAATGATTCGAATTATACCTCAAAGCTTTTTCAAATATTCTCTTTAAAGTCATTAAAAAAAGTCACCTAAATTTTAGATATATATTTATTTTTTATTCAAACAATAATTTTGAAAACCTTAAACTTACAATTTTTTTTAATAGTATTTTATTGTCTTATTCTTAAGAAATAACGTATGTTTATTAGGAACAATTTTTTAATTGTTAAAATTCCAGAACTTTTTACTTTGCATAATTGACAGTTTGGCAATTTTCTGTAAGGAATTTTATTATTTGGAAATTTGCCAATTCGAGATTTTTATTTTTCGGAAATTTTATAGTTTCAGGAATCTTCCTATTCGTCAATTTGTCAGTGTATTTGACTTTAATTTAAAAAATGTCAATATCACAATTTTGAATAATTTTGCTTTATTATTCTCTTCATTCTTTAACAAAATTTGAGCAAATAATTAAAAATTTTTGAAAAGACTAAACATATTTTGAGAATTTTATTTCAAAATCTTCAAAAATTTATATTTTCAAATTTTAGGCAATTTTTAAATTTTTTCAATACTCCTAAATTTTGGAAATATCTTTTGAAATAATTCAGAGTTTTCTTACCATTTTTAAAATACTTTTTCGACATAGTTTGATAAAGTACAGGTAATTTTTACGGTTCCGAGAATTTTAAGTTTTTGTCTACAATTTAATCTTTCTCATTCATTTGAAAAAAAATTTTAACAAACTCGTTTTTTATGTTTAATAATGTTTTTTTTTAATTCTAGCAAATTTGGGCTTTAATTCAAGCTTTAAAAACTGATCATTTTAAAGATGACTTGGGAATGTAGCTGTTTTTAAATTTGACTATAATGCTAAAAATAAAAAAATTTCCTTTTTATGCTCGTTACAGTAAGATTCTTCAGTTAAATTTTTTAACCAAATATTATATTTTACTCAAAAAATATTATATTTTACTCAAAAAATATGAAATTTTTTTACCGTTAAAAATAAATTTTTTAACCAAAAGGACGAATTTTAAACAAAAAAGTTACTTTTCAGCTAAATTTGTCCTTTTTTACCAAATATTTAACATTTTAACAAATTAAATGCATTTTTAACCAAAAGGTTGAATTTTTCTACCAAAAATATTAATTTTTAACAAAAAGTTAATTTTGAGCAAAATAGATGAATATTCTGCCATTTTCAAACCAAAAATACAAAGTTTCTATAAAAGGATTATGTTTTGAATAAAAAAGTTAACTTTTGACAAAATTTGGACTTCCTACCAACCTACCTATTTTTCTCAACCAAATCAGATAAATATTCTATTAAAATATTTGAATTTTCAACTAAAATCAATTGGATTTTTTTGTCAAAAGTTTTTAAATATTTAAAAAGGTTTCAAAGGATTTTAAACAGTTTCAGGCATTTCCAAGAATTTAAAGGAATTTTGTAAAGATTTCAACAAATTAAAGAAATTTCCAAGGCGTTTAATGATTATAAGTAATTTAAAAAATACTGTGGTCACAATAAATTGTAGAAATAATAATTGCCATGAATTGAAGAGTTAGCTGATAAATATCAAAAGAGTAATTTTTAAGAAAGTAGTTCAACTTTAAAAACTATTTTTAACCAAAACGATGCATTTTTAACCAAAAAAGATTAATTTTCTACAAAAAAAATATTTTTTTACAAAATTCAAGAGTGCTCAACCAAAAGGTGAATTTTTAACAAAAAAAGGCAAACTTTTGAACAGAAAAATTAATTTTCTACCAAAAAATCGACTTTTCAATAAAATTCAAGAAATCCTAACCAAGAAGTTGAATTTTTAAGAGCGCAAATTTTTTTTTCAATTTTTAAGAACGTAGTTGAATTTTAGAACCTGTTTGTTAAACTTTTATCCAAAACGATGAATTTTTTTGAATAAAAAGATTAATTTTCCACTTAAAAAATTTTTTTTAACAAAATTCAAGAATACTTAACCAAGAAGTTGAATTTTTTTTAATGAGAAAGATGAATTTTTAAGGAAAAAGATTAATTTTCAGATAAAAAAATTAAAATCTGGAAACCCCCTAAATTGGTACCGTAGGTCCTGCTAAAATTGAAAATCGGATTAAAAAATTTGTTTACTTATGAAGAGATTCCAGAAATGGAAAATACCAGAAAGCAGTTCAATGAAAAAATACGAATACGCAGATTTTTAAGCTTTAATCAAACAATAAGAAGGCTGTATTTTGAAACTTGCAAACTGTAAGAAAATAGTAGAAGCATTTGTTTGATTTGTTTGATCAATTTTGGGGCTTTTCCCAGATAAACAAAAAATTTCCAGGTCATTAGAATTAAAAAAATTAAGTTTTCAAAAAAAAAAATTGTTATTCAAGTATTAATTTTTTTTTACAAAATCCAAAGTATGACAAAAAATTATTCAATTTTTAATGAATTTGGTCAAAAAAATGCTTTCAAGTTTTTAAAGTTTAATATTTTCTGGATTGAAAGATGATTTTTCTATTTTACCATTTTTCTTCAGTTAGAGGCGAGGAAATTTGGCTATTTAATTTATTTCTGATCAGGAAAATGGAATTTTTATTTTGAATTTAAATAGGGATAATTTGTATTTTAAACATTAATGTTCAATTTCAGAGCAAAAATTCTGGAATTTTCAACTTTTTCTTATGGTAAAAAGAAATAAATTTTTTTCTGAATTAAAAGATGGCCATTGTTTAGTTTTAAAATTCGTATTGACTTCAAAACGAGTAATGATTGGTTTTTAATTTTGTTCTGAGTTGAGTAAGTTATATTTTGCATTTTAAATTGTAATTTTTCAATAGCGAGATTAAATTTTTTTTAAATTGTCGTACTTATTTCTGCAATAAATTAATTTCGTACTAAAAGAATTAAGTTTTGACAATTTTTTCTAAACATTATTGATAAAATAAAAGGATTTAATTATAATTTTTTTATCTCAATATTGGAAACTAATAATTTTCTTAACATTCAGCTACCAAACTATAATTTTTACATTTTTTCATTAAATTTTAGGAACACTGAATTATTTCAAAAGATATTACCACATTGTAAAAGTTTTGAAAAAATTTAGAGCTTATTAAAAATTTGAAATAATTTTAAACAAAATACATATTTTTTGAGGGTTTTAAAATAAAATTGTTACGCTTTTTATGTATTTAAAAACAATTTAAATTATTGCCTTAAATATAGTATTCGAGATATTTTAGTTTCGAAAGGTTCAAAAATAATTTTGAACTTAAAAAGATTTTTTAAAATTATTTTATAAAAGTGAAACAAAATTGAGATTTTTGCAGATTTCGGACAAAGCGTTTAGAAGCTTTTTAAATTTTTTTGAAAGTTTTCCAGAGAATAAAAAAATATTTTTAAGATATCCAAAAATTTTTTTATGATTTTTTATTTTACAAAATTTATTATCAGATAATATTTAAATAGATTTTGAAACATTCCAAATTACTTCTAAACTTAAAAAAATTGGAGAAAAAGATACTTATAAGCTTTTTCAAAAAAATTTTAAAATAATTGAAAAATTGGAAAGATTTCGAAAAACTTAAAAGAGAATGTAGATTTTTGAAGATTTTAAAATAAATTAAGAAAATTTCTAAGAATTTTAAATTCTTTTGAGAAAATAAAACAATTATCTTAAATTTCCGGGAGAATTGTAAATTATTTTTTACTTGACAAAATTTCTTTCGAACAAAATATTGAACAAGATTTTTAACCATTCCAAAATATTTCTAAAATTCGGAAAGAAAATTTTTTTTGAATTTACAATAAAAATAATTAAAATATATATATATATATATATATATATATATATTTCCGGATACAAATTTTGTTCAAAAATGCACATAGGATTTTTTTTTAATCAAAAAAAGCTGTCAAATATCGAATTTCGTCTTTAATTATAAAATAAAAAAAGTCCCTTGGGATAAATCAAAGCTCACCCTCCTAAGATAATTAGAAAAATTGTTATTATGTACGGAGAAAATGTAAGTGAAATTTTTATTTCAATTCATTTGCAGGCTTTTAAAATTTAATTTTAGACAATTTTTATAAAATTTTTGTTAATTTAAATTCGAACAATATCATAAAAATGTTCAAATTAAAAATTTTTTCTCTAATAAAAATAATTAATCATCGTATTTTGAATAAATAAAAAAATATTAATTAAAAAAAAACTTTTTTTATTATTTGCATTGGGGAATATTATTATTGGGAAATTTTATTTTTCGGGATTGATCAATCGTCCTTTTTAGACCTCCTAATTTCCAAATAATAATATAATATTTTTATAAATAATTCTTTTAATGCTTAATCTGCTAGATTATTTTATGAATATTTCATTTTTGTTTTCTTCATAAATAAATAATATATCAGAAAACTTCTTTTTCTTTTTTTTTTAATTCCAAAATTCTAAAATTTGGATCGGCTAAAAAACTCCGAACAATAAAATTCTCGAATGGAATCAATTTAATTATTTTTTACAAATACTATTTATTTATTAAATATACAATAACTAAATATTTCTAATGCTTAAAGTTTCTAAAATGATTCTTAGAATTTAAAATAACTTTAATTTTAAAAAAATATTTATCTGTTTACAAGTTGTTTCAATTATAGTTACTTTTAATACAAACGATAATTTTTAGAAACTTTAAACGTTAAAAATATTTTGTTATAAGGATATTTGATTATTTTATCTATAATGAATAAATTAATTTGATAACCAACAAATTAAAATTTTCTATTTTTAGAAATAGAGTTTATGATATTTTACAATTTAGAAATTTCTTTAACGAGAATTTAAAATTTAAATAAGCTTTTTTCATACTTTGGCAGAGGTAAAATTATCTCAACAGAAATATTTTATATTTCATTTTACAACATAACAGTATTTTTTAAGGCTGAAATTTGTATTGACATAATCTTTAGAGATTCACAGTAAAAAATGAGTAAGGTGACATTTTTTTTTATCTAATTGCGACAACGCAAAATATTTATTTCAGATGGTTCCTCATTTCTCAATCTTATCATTGAATACGGTTTTGAATTCAAATAACTTTTTCAATGTCTTTGCCAGTGTTGCCAAACTACAATTGTAAACATCGAAAATCAGTAATAAAAAATGTTTTTTGTAATTCCAGGAAAGAAGAAATAGTTTGTTTAATTAACAACTTAAAAACTCAGACATTGTATAAATTGAAAATAATAGAATTAGGAAACCATATGCCAAAAACAAATTTATTTTTAAATTATTAAGATAAAAAATATGAAAGTATTCGAGCTAGGGTGATGCAATATTTTTTATCTTTCTTACACATCGCTCAAAATTGGTTTAAATAAAAACAAATTCATTCAAAAAATGGTATTATAAGGAAAATTCCGTTTTTTCTAAATTTTATTCATTATTGTCAATATTAGATAAATCAAGTTAAAAGGCAACATTTCTCTTTACAATTAACAATAGAATACTAATCAAAACTTTTTTTCAAATACCCTCCAAAAGCTTCTTTTATAGGGTCGGGAAATAATCTCGTAAGGGGAAAATGAGGTTTTGCGAGCTTTTGGTGCAATGATTTTTTGCGGTTTTTAGGGTTTCGTAGACCGGAGCTGAAACCCTTATGGTTACGGTCGGGTACCTGTGTGCCCACCCGTCCGTTCTTCCGGCGTACAAAAGTGCATATGAGCCAACATTTGGCACAACAAAGGGCATAAGCGCCAAAAAAATTTCTAACCATTTTTTTCCAATTTGGAATTGGATTAAATTTGGATTAGACTAGATGGAATCAGACTGAACTGGATTGGACTGGATTAAATCGGACTGAATTTAATTTGATTGGATTTGATATGATTGAATTGGATTTGATTGGATTGGATGGTATTAGATTGAACTAGATGTGATTAAATTGAATGCGATTGGATTGCATTGGACTGGATTGGAATGAATTAGAATGGTTTGAATGGGATTGGGTTGAAATAAATTGGATTGAAATGGATTGGATTGGGTCTTATACGATCGGATTGCTTTGAAGTTTATTGCATTGGATTGGATTCAATTGTATTGGCTTGGATTATATTGTATGAAATGAATTCGATTGGATTAAATTTAATTGCACTTAATTAAAATTGTATTGAATTGGAAAGAATTTAATTGGATTGAATTGGATTGCAATTCATTATAATTTGATTGAAATGGATTGGATTTAATCATATGGAATTGGGTTGGATTAGAATTAATTGGATTGAATTAAACTGAACTGGATTGAATTCAATTGGAATAAATTGGATAGAATTGGACTGGATTGCAATGAATTCGATTGGATAAAATTTTTTTGTATTGAACTACATTTGATTGAAATGAAATGGATTATACTGAATTCAATTGGAATAAATTGGAATAAGTTGGATTGGATTTAATTGCAATGCATTGGATTGCAGTGAATTGGATTCGATTCGAATAGATTTCATGGTCTTGAATTAGATATGAATGAATTGGATTAAAATGCTTCGTATTGCATTGAATTTGATTGGAATATACTGGATTGTATTGAATTGGATTAGATTGAACTTAATTGAACTGTATAGAAATGGATTATATTGGATTTCAGTGTATTGGATTGGAATAAATTGGATTGAATTGAATTGTGTATGATTTGATTGAATTGAATTGAATTTGATGGGATTGTAATTAATTGGATTTAATTTTATCGGATTCAATTGGATTGAATGGATTTGGATCAAATTGTATTGGATTGAATGTGATTGAATTAAATTAGATAGAATTGGATTGGAATGGATCATATTGGATTGCTTTGGTTTGTATTGAATTAGATTGGATTGGAATGAAATAGATTGGATTGAACTGGATTGGGTTGAGTTGTATTTCAATCCATTGTAATTGAATTCGAATGTATTGGATCGGATTTAATTGGAGGAGATTGATTTTGATTGAATTGGTTTTGATTGAATTAAATTAGATAGAATAGGATTGGATTGGAATGAATCATATTGGATTAATTTCGTTTGTATTGAATTAGTTTGGATTGGAATGAAATGGATTTCATTGGATTAGAATTGAATTAATTGGAATATATTGGATTGAAATGACTCATATTGAATTAATTTGGTTTGTAATGAATTATATTAGATTGGAATAAAATGGATTCGGTTGATTTGGATTCGAATGAATTGCAATGGATTTAATTGGATTAGATTGATTTGGATTGGAGGGTATTGAATTAGATTGGATTGAATTGGAATGGATTTGAATGTATTGGAATTAATTGGTTTGGATTGAATTATATTGTATTGGATTACATTGAAGTGAATTATATTGGATTGGATTGAATTGTATTGGGTTGGATTGAAATTAGCTGGAATGAATTTGATTGGTTTGGATTAAATGTAAATGAAATAGATTGGGCTGATTTGGATTAGAATGCATTGGATTGAATTGGATTAGAATTCATTGTATTAGATTCAATTAAATTGAATTATATTACATGCGATTGGATTAGACATTAGAATGTTTCCTAAAATTTTGAGAAAATTCTGAAAATGTAAAAAAAGGTTTCTAGTGCTCAAGGTTCTTTTTTGATTACTTTGAAATTCTCTTGGAATATTTTCAAATCTTTTAAAATATTCTCTCGATATGAACTCTAGAAGATAAAAAATCATTGCAAAATTTTCCAAGATATCCCAGATAAATTTTTTGCTCTCTTTAAACCTATTAAAATTATTTAAAAACTTATATTTTTGGATTTGAAATATTTGTAAATCTACATTTTTAATTTTTGTTTTAATTTCTCATTTTTGTGCCCATTTAAAACTTCTAACTGTAACACAATAAAAATTGTCCGATATATTAAGAACAATTTGATGATTGCTAAGAATTTACAAATATTTTATTAATTTTCGAAAATCCTGCAATGTACTAAAATATTTATAATCTCATTAAAACTTCTCAAATGCGTAAATATATTTTTGAATGATCGGAATCTTTCTTAAAAATTTGAAAAGAATTTTGAAAAATTAGAAACGTTCCCTTGAGATCCTCGCAATTGGTTTTTGATTATTTTGAATAATATAAATAAACAAATCATAATTTATTATTCCTAATATGAATTTTCATGAAATGTAATTAACATTACTATTTTAATGCATAAAAAGCAGAAAATTACGAACTTGTGAGTTCGTTTGCTCTTATTATTTTTGTTGTGTTCTTTTATTTTTGATTCAAACACAAAAGTGTCGTTTTGCACATATAAATAATAATAATAAATAATTTAAGTTTTAACAAGATACATGAACTTTCACAAAAATGTTTAAAAGCTTCCTTAGGACACTATGATAAATAGTTTATCATTTTCACTTTTATTCGAACCAACAACAATCTCAGAGATGCAAATTTATGCTCCTTGGACATGCTGTTTTGCTCTCGCATTCATAAGCAGACCGACTCCTTGACTACCATATGATTCACAATCGACTCCTGACCATAGTTCGATTCCGTATTTCAACTCCCAATTTTCTATCACTATACAGTCGCATCCCTTCTACTTTTTTCAGATACACATAAAATATCAAGCTTTCTCACGTGAATTGTTTCTTGTAATTGTCTTTCTTTAAGATTATTCATTCCTTTAGAATTTCAAACAACCCGCCGCCATTCATCACCTGAAACTTTTGCGGATGCTTTCCTTGGTTAAGCAAAGTTTCAATCCATTCCTAAGCTACTCTATTGTTTGTATAGTATTAAATAATTGTAAAATATTGTACTTGTAAACCAGTAGCATAATTCAAGTAATCCCAGCAAGCGCCTTTTACCTCACTCCCTTCACTCCCTTCACTGTCAACTGTTGCTTCGGACACTATAATAAATATTTTATAATTTTCACTTCCATTCGGACGAACAATAATCTCTGAGATGCCAATTTATGATCCTTGGACTTCCTGTTTTGCTCTCTCATTCATAATCTGACTGACTTTTTAGCTACCATGTGATTCACCATCGACTCCTAAACATAGTTCGATTCCACATTTTAACTCCTAATTTCCTGTTACTCTACTTTCGCATCTCTTTTTCTTTGTTTCAGGTACACATAAAAAATCAAGCTTTTTCAAGTGCGTTCTTTCCGTATGCATTCCTTGGTTTAACAAAGTTTCAATCCATTTCGAAGCTACTCTATCGTCTGTATCCAATTAAATAATTAAAAAATTTTTTGATTGAAAACATATAGCATCACTCAAATAGTCCCAGAAAGCGTCTTGAACTCCACTCTTTTCACTGCCAACTGTTGCTTTGGACACTATGGTAAATAATCTTTTAATTTTCACTTTCATTCCAACCCGCAACGATCTGAGAGATTCAAAAGCATGGTCCTTGGGCATGCAGTTTTGCTCTCTCATTTATAATCAGACAGAGACCTTCGCTACCATCTGATTCACTCTCGACTCCTGACCATAATTCGAGTCCCTATTTTATCTCCCTCTTTTTATATTACTTTACTGTCGCATCTTATTTATTATGAGGAAGGAAAAATAAACTAAAAAGGTATGAAAAATGACGAAAGTACTAATACAAGAAGTAAAACCGTTTATTTATGAAAAAGATAGGCTAAAGCTTCGCCAGATGATGTACACGTGGATCAATTGTCTCATAAAATCTTAGATCACAATATCTCACAACACAGACCACCCAGGAAGATCTGGCTGCCATAAGGAAGGTGAATGTTGGGATGGATGGGAAGTTTGAGAAGAGTGGGAAGGTAGGCAAGGATGACGAGGTTGGGAAGGTTGAGAATAATGGGAATGCTGGGAATTATTGGAAGGTTGGGAAGGATTGGAAGGTGGGCACAGATTAGAAGGTTGGGAAGGTTGGGAAGGTTGGGAATGTTGGGACGGATTGGAAGGTTGGGAAGGTTGGGAAGACTGAGAAGGTTGAGATGATATTGGTCTAATTTTTTTTATCGGGGGATCATACTTAAAAGGCGAATGTATGATGGCACGATAAGTTATCATTTTTCCTATTTGAAGGCCAAACATCTTATAATAAGGATCTTTTCTAGTCATTCTTTCAACATTTTCCTTCCCCCTGCATTCATCTTTGGCACCTATTCTGAATTTAACTTTTTCAAAAAAGCGCTTTTTTTTAGTTTCTCTCATGAATGCACAGTAGTGATTATTTACTACTAACCCAAGGACGTACTTCCATTTGTTATCCACTACGACCTGGTACTCATCAGATGGTAATTGATGAACCCAATAATTTGGTGGGACATAACTTTGATAATACTCTGCATTATAAATATTTAAGGTAACATCAACTCCGCTTTGCATCATAGGCTGAGATAAATCTGTAAAAAGAAAGTATACGTAAAAAATAAATTATTTTATTATTTATAACAACAATGTAATAACTCTTAATTTTAATTTAACAAACAAAACCTAATTAATACACCAGATAATGGCAATACAAATTATTAATTTTGTTGCTGTTGGAAATTCCACTGTCTTAAAGAAAATTCATCTTTTTGGCTGGAAAATTCAACAATTTGGCAGAAAATTAAACGCTACGCTCCCCAAATTATTGTTACGGAAATTGATTAAAAAATTATTAGAAATTTTGGAAGTCTATCAAATTTTAGAAATCTATCAAATTTTGGAAAATTTAAAAATTTTTTAAACATTTTCAAAATTTTGATAAATTTCTAAAAATTCTGAAATTTCTAAAATTTCGAAAAATGGTCAAAATTTTGATAAATTTTAAAAACTTCGAAAAAATTGCAAAATTTTAATAAAGTTTCAAAATTTTGATTTTTTTTCGTATCAATAGTCAACTAAAATCGCTGCACCCTACAGTATCGCTTCTGCTAGTACGCTATTTCCTCCTTTAACTTATAATCTAAAATTTTCAAGTAAACCAAACCTCATCTATTTGCTCAAATGCTTGTTTTCAAGGAGGGTAGGACAACAAGTATAGGGTGTATCAAGGGCGTACGGCTATTTTGCCTCGTGTGAATTCCGCCCTCGCTTTGCTCGGGCGGCAAGTTCACACTCTTCAAAATAGCCTTCTTTACGCCCTTGATACACAATGTACTATTTCCCCACTGTGCGGTGGTAGTTCTTATTTAAATAGAGTTGTCAGAGTTTCATTCGTTTATTATTATCCAACGCCAGCTGCCTTATAAATCAAGAACCGAGGTAGTGGGCAATATTTATAATTTTATAGTATGCAACCGAGCGGATGGATGCATTTCCTTTGAAATATCTACTCTCCACAGTGGTATTTCGTCTTGAACTTTTCATCTTTCTCCTTCATTGATCAACTAAATTCACTTTATGGCTGTAACAACGACTTTGTAGATTGTTAATAGCCGTATAAAATTTATCCTTTTGCAGTTTATTGCTTTGGGTCTCTTGGCTCTTGGCTTCACCCGTCTTGAACTCTTCTCCCTTTCTCTTTCATAAAACGGTGTAATTTCACTTTAATGTGCAGGAAATTGATATCTACAGAGATATTTATCTACAAAGACACCTTTGTGTAATTCTATTAAGGGGCTTCAAATGACTTGGAATTTCGCAAAATCCAAAATACGTCTACAAGGATGATTTGTTTCATCTCATATTTTTACTGCATAATCTAAAGGCAATTATGCAGGTTTGCACAAAAAGATTTTTCCGGAAAATTTTCTTGTTTTTTTCTAATAATCGAGAGTGAAGTGTTTTTTAGTTGCGCCTGAAATCGATAACACTTTGGCTGTTGTGTACACCGCGCAGTCGGAGGAAAAGACTTTTTTTATTCAAAATAACATACAGTCCACAAATATTGACATATTTTAACCAAAAAAAAATTAGAAAAAAACTGATAAGATTTCTAAGAAAGCTGTCGAGCCTGATTTTCAAAATGGACTTCCAATTATTTTATAAATAAACAAATATGACGAAAAAATGGATATTTGTTCTATTTGACGTTCCCAGTGCTCGTCAATGGCATGAAAATTGTTTAAATTTTAAATTTTAAAATTCAAATCTCATATGATGAAAAAAAAATTAATAAACAATTTATTAGTGGACAGGATTTTTTACAATTTTCCATAATGGTACGTTTTTTAAAGTTATATTGCAAGAAATCTGAATAAAAACAATATAATTATGAAAAAAATTCTTTTTTAGATTATTATGGTTAATATTACAAAGAAATCTAATCAACAAATGCATTAATCACGAAGTTTTTGACAGAATTTTTTTTATGTAATTTCTTTTAATTATGAACTTTATGCGTATTTTAGAAAACTTTATGATTTGTTGATTAATCTTATGATTTTTTTAAACAAATAGATTAGTCGGGCATTTGTCGGTCAAAAAATTCGTTTCTTTCAATTCCAGTCCTTTCAGTTGGGATCTTCATGGCCATTTCAGTGAATTTCATAACTAGTTGATAAAGTTTCTGATTTTTTAAACAAATTCATAGATAAGGCATTTGTTAAAAGAAAAATTAATTTGTTTTCGATGAAAACTTTTTTGAATTAGGAACTTTAAGATAATTTCAGCAATAATTCATAGTTTAGTGCTACATTTTATAATTTTTTTATAAATTTAAAAAAAAACGCATTACTAGGACATCTGTCGACGAAATTTTGTTTTCGACGTAAGACTTTTTAATTGGGATTTTCATAATAAATGTAGCAAAATTCATGATAGGTTGATAAATTTTACGATTTTTTTTAACGAATTAAAGAAACAAATGCATTATTCGGCCATCTGTTCACGGAAAAAAATTTCAATGTCGGGCTTTTTATTTGGGAACTTCATGATAATTGAAGAAAAATTGATAATTAGTTAATAAACTTTATGGCTTTTTTAAACGAATTTAATAAACAAATGCATTGTTCGGATATCTGGGGACAGACAAATTCTTTGTTTTTTATGGCAGTATTTTTAATTGCGAACTTAATGACAATTTCATTAACACTCATAATTAGTTGATAAATTTTATTATTTTTTAAACAAATTTAATAAACAAATTCATGGATAAGGCATTTGTCAACAGAAAAAATCGTTTTTTCCAATGACAACTTTTTTAATTAGTAACTTCATGATAATTTTAGAAAAAAATCCATAATTTATTGATAAATTTTGTGATTTTTTTAAACATTTTAATACAGAAATGCTTTATTAGGGAATCTTTCGAAGAAAATTTTTTTTATATCAATTTTTTTAATTCGGAACTTCATGATAATTTCAGAAAAATTCATAACTAGTTCTTAAAAAATATAATTTTTTAAAAACAAACTTAATAAACAAATGAAACATTCGTGAATTTGTTGGTAAAAAAATCATTTTTTTTTTCAATTCCAGTCCTTTCAGTTGGGAAATTCATGAAAATTTCAGCAACATTCATAACTAGTTGATAAATTTTAGGATTTTTGCAAACAAATTTAAAAACCAAATGCATTGATTAGGCATTTGTCAAATGAATTTTTTTGACAACTTGTTAATTAGGAACTTCATGATAATTTCTGAAAAAGTGCCTAATTTATTGATAAATTTTATGACTTTTTAAACAATTTTATGAAACAAATGTATTATTGGGGCATCCTTCGAAGGAAAAATTCTTCTTTTTCGATATCAGTCTTTTTAATTGGGAAGTTCATGATAATTTCAGAAAAAGTAATAACTTTTTGATAAATTTTATCATTTTTTAAACAAATATTATTTCAAATGCTTAATTTTTATGAAGATCCCAATTAAAAAATCGGACATCGAAAAGAAAAATTCCCTCGACATATGTCCCAATAATGCATTTTTTTATTAAAATTATTGTAATTAGTCATAAAATTGATCAATAAATTATCGTTTTTTCTGAAATTATTATGAAGTTCCTCATTTAGAAAGCAATTTGTTAATCATTATATTGTTTTGATTCAAGTATCTTGCAATATAATTTTTTGAAAAACGTAAAATTATAGAAAATCGTAAAAAACATTCTTTCAGCAAATAACTTGTTTAAAAAAAATTGGTGTGTTTATCATATAATATTTTAATAATATGTCAATAATATTTTTATAATCTGGAAGCATATTTTAAAAATCAGACTCGACAACTCTCTTAGAAATCTTATCAACTTTTTTCCAATTTTTATTGGTTTAAATTGGTCAATATTTGTGGGTCAAAAGATTGATGTGGCCTGATTTTTTAATTTTGTTGTTTAAACTTTTATGTTAATGCAAAGAGTGAAGAAAGAGTCGATTTTTCGAGTTTTCTTTTTTGTTACATCTGCGTGAAAATTTTGTTTCCATAATCAAGATTGCCAGACTTTATGCACGGGAGTGGTTAAAAGGAAAGAAATTATGACATTGTTAAGTTAATTGTTATAAACAAATTGACTTACAAAATAGTATACACCATGGATTCTTCTTTTACAAAGAAAATTATTGCGATAAAATTACTTCCTTTTATCTTAAAAATAATACTGGATCATAAAAATATGTCATCCGATATTCTTTATTAATTTTATAAACAAATTATACAAACAAATGCCCCGCGTGGCAATTTAAAGGCAGAAGTAAACCGCTTTTTCTCTTAAATTTCCTCAAAATCTGTCGTCAGTGATCTTTAATGATAGAAAATTATCATCCGATATTTTTCATTAATTTTATAAACAAATTATATAAACAAATCTCCAGTGTGGGAATTTAAAAGACGAAAGAAATTTTTTTTTCTTCTAATTTTCTTCAAACGATGTCGCCATTGATGTTTAATGATAGGAAATTATCATCTGATATTTTTTATTAATATCATAAACAAATTCTATAAACAAATGCCCAGTGTCGGAATTTAAAGGCATAAATAAATATTTTTTCTTCTAATTTTCCTCAAATGATGTAGCCAGTGATGTTTAATCATAGGAAATTATTATCCGATATTTTCTATTAATATTATAAACAAATTATATAAAGAAATTCCCAGTGTGGGAATTTAAAGGCAGAAAGAAATCTTTTTTTCTTCTAATTTTCCTTAAGTGAGGTCGCCAGTGATCTTTAAGGATAGGAAATTATCATCCGATATTTTTTATTGATTTTATAAACAAATTATATAATCAAATTTATAACTTGGTCATTTAAATGTCGAAAGAAATCGCGTTTTCTCTTAATTTTCGTGAAATTACGACGCCATTGACGGTTACTGATAGAATATTAACATCCGATATTGTTTATTAATTTTACAAACAAATTATATAAACAAATGCCAAGAGTGGACATTTAAATGCAGAAATCGATCGTTTTTCCTCCTAATTTTCATCAAATTATGTCGTCAATCATGTTTAATAATGAAAAATTATCACCCGATATTTTTTATAGATTTTATAAACAAACTAAATAAACAATTGCCCAGTGTCAAAATTTAAAGGCAGAAATAAACCGCTTTTTCTCTTAAATTTCCTTAAATTCTGTGACCAATGATGTTTAGTGATGAAAAATTATTATACTATATGTTGCATTAATTTCATAAACAAAATATTCATTCATTTTATAAACAAATTATTCAAACAAATTCCAAATGTGGACATTTAAAGGCAGAAAGAAATAATTTTTTCTACTAATTTTCCTCAAATTATGTCGCCATTCATATTTAGCGATGGAAAATTATACAATTATATAATTTCGTAGCCAATTTAAGAGAATACGGGTTCACGCCAAAAAAAATCGTCGCTTTAGTCGTTTTTCGACAGAAATGTTTTAAATCACTTTTATATTTCAGATTTATCACTATTACCCTCTTTTACCCTTTTTAAAAAAATTCTTCTTCTAGATTTAAGATTTTCAAAAAATTTCATATTTTCGTCGTTTCCTCAAATTTGTTTTTGAGAAAATACGAATAATGATAAATAAATGCTTCAAAATGAAAAGAGAAGTTCTAAATATAGCTGCTATCTGTATTTTAAATATTAAAATATATGATTATTGTGGCAATACATTCTATTTTATACATACGAACACAATGAAGAAATATCATAAAAATAAAAAAACAGAGCACAGATAAAAAATCTCATCTTGATAGGCACAGAAAACTGATTTTTAAATACCTTTTTACCTATGACTAAGATGAGATTTATTTGTTTACATGTATGTATACTGAGCGTGATCTCATTACTGACAATTAAGATTAACAAAATTTCGAAGGGGGGATTAAAGTCGAAACCAATTATCTCTCATAATCAAGTGCAAAATTTTCAATCTGGCCCCGATCGGGGCCAGATCTGGAATCCTGATCGGGGCCAGATTGCGGATGAAACACACGCTCAGGCCGGGGCCAGTTCGGGACTAATTTGAGTCAAGAAAATTATTTAAATTTCTGACATTTCTGTCCCTTTCTCCAACTTTGAATTATAGTGAAGTAATAATTAATTGAAGTTTAAAAAAATAATTTTTTAAACAATTTATTATTATTGTTAATAATATTATCTTTGCTTAATGGTAGAATGTTGCGGTTTTTTCTGAAGTTTTTAACTCTTTGTCTACTTTTCATTAGAAGTGATTTAATAATTAATTAGATTTAGGACAAATAATTATTTAAACAAATTATTGCTGTTTATGACTATATTTAGCTTTTAGAAAAAAACTTAACTTTCAAATAAAATTATGCATCTTCGAAAAAAAATTACTTTTAACCAAATAGGTGAGTTTTCAACCAAGAACGTTATTTTTTTAACAAAAAAGGCAATCTTTTAACAAAATACATAAATTTTTAACTCAAAAAGATCAACTTTTGACCAAAAATGGAATAGATATATTTTCAGCTGTGAAAATTAATTTTCAACGAAAAAAATGATTTTTTTCTACAATTGTGAATATTCAATCAAAAAGATTAATTTTTTACCAAGAAAGTCGAATTTTCTCTTTAAAAAAGGGAATTTTTAACAAATTAGTTGAATTTCGAACCAAAAAGATAAATTTTTTTACAAAAAAAAAATTAATCTTTAACAAAATATATGAATTTTTAACCAGAAAGACAAATTTTCTACCCAAAAACGAATTTTCAACAAAATAAATAAATTGTCAGTGACGGAAATAAATTTTCAACGAAATTCGTTAATCTTACACCGAAAAAAAGGAACTTTGAACCAAAATATTAAAGTTTCAAATAAAAAGTTGAATTTTCAGCCAAGAAGATTAATTTACTACAAAAAAATACTAATTTCCAATCCAAAAAATAAATTTTTAATCACGAAGATTAATTTTCTACAAAAAAATCACTTTTGACAAAATAAATTAATTTTCAATCAAATAGTTAACTTTTGAACATTAATTTTCTACAAAATACATGAATTTTTATATAAATAGTTGAATTTTCAACTAAACCAAGCAAAGAATTTTTAACAACATAGTTAAGTTTTTAAAAAATAAACAAAAAATCATTTTTATCCAAAAAATTAATTTTCCACGAAATTGTTGAACTTTGAAACAAAGAAATACTTTTTTAATCAAGAATATTAATGTTTCATCATAAAAGACATAATTTCA
>JAWWLR010000155.1:6685027-6701600 GCA_035041075.1 Acraspis erinacei
TTGGGATGTAGATGGTCCAATTTTTTTTATCGGGGCTTCATATTTAAAACGCGAATTTATGTAGGCACGATACGTCAGAATCCCCCCTACATCATAGCCGAACAAGGTATAATATTGATCTCTACTTGACACTGGCTCAGACTTCTCTCCATCGCATTTGTCGCCCGGCTCTATTCTTAATTTAACTTTTTCAAACTTGCCCGGTCTATTTGCCATTTCCTTCATGAATGGACAGTAGTGATTATTTATTACTACCCCAAGGACATATTTCCATCTGTTATCTACTGTGACCTGGTAATCGTCAGATGGTAATTCATGAACCCAATAATTTGATGGGAGATAACTTTGATAATAATGGACATTAGAAATATATAAGGTAGAGGAAATTCCGCTTTGCATCATAGGCTCAGATAAATCTGTCAAAAGAAATTATACGTAAAAATCAATCATTTTATTAATTAGTTCACTAATTTAATCAATCCTATTTTTTATTGCAAAACCAAAACTTAGTTAATACTATTTGGATGTCAATTAACTTTCTCGTTGGAAATTCACATTTTCGAGTTCAAAATTCTACTTTTTTGTAGAAAATTCGTCCTTTTATCTGGTAAATTCAACAATCTGGCAGAAAATTAAACTAATAAGTTAAAAATTAACTATTTTGATTTTCTAGAATATTCCCTTTTCCAAGTCAGAATCCTAATTATTTTTGAATGTCCCAAGAGATTGTCATACTTCATTACACTTTTTTTTTATTCCTGGCACGACTGCTCAAAATTATGCATACGTTTTTATTTGAAAGCAATATAATAATTAATTTAATGAATTTAATTTTTAATTGTTTCTTTTTATAGATTTTCTTCTTTCATTACGCTGAAAATAACAACACAGAACTTTCGATTGCTGGTCAATTTTTTCAAGGAATCTGTATTATCATCAGAGGATAACATAATTTCTGAACGTCTATATAGACTAGGTTAGGCTACGAATTGAAGAGTTTAAAATTAAATTTTAATTTTTTTTTAATTATTCATTTTTAATTTGTTTTTTAATTTCTCGAAAGAACCTGGCCGACAATCATAAATTATGTTTTTCGATTTCTAGCGGAGCGAAAGCAGAAGATATTTTTTCAAATAAAATTTAATTTTTAAAAATCCTAAAAAAAAATTTTAATTTGTAGCAAAATAGTTGATTTTTAAATTAAAATTCTCAGTCTTCAACAAAAACAATGAATTCTTAACAAATAATTTCAACGTTCAACCAAGCAGATGAATTGTAATAAAAAAAGATTAACTCTTAAAGAAAAATATAAGAGGTAGACTTCCAAACAAGGAAGGTTTTTTATTCAAGAGAGGGAAAAAATTTCAGCAATTTAATTTTGAATTTTAAATTTGACAAATATTTAAAAAGAATGTATTCTTGGACTTGCATAATAATTATACTCCATTATATATATTTTTCAATCCTGACATGACTGGTTAAAATACTGCATACTTTTTTATTTGAAATTAATCAAATATTTTATTTAATTAATTAATTAATTTTTAATTAATTAATTAATTTTTAATTAATTAAAAAAAGAACTTCTCCTTTCGGTACGCTGGCAAAAAAACACAGAACTTCCGATTGCTTGTTGGGTGATTTCCCATTAAGCTACTATAGTGATCGAGAGAAGAATCCTTTTTCAGAAATACAAGTCCAATTTTTCAAGGAATCTGTATGATGATCAGGGAATAAAATAATTTCTTAACGACCATACAGACTAGATGAAGTTACTAATTAATTTTTTTTAATTTAAATTTTAATTTCTTTAATTTTTTTTTTGTAAATTTTTCCGTCTCTCTAGTAGCTTAATGGGAAAGCAACCGACCGCCAATCGAAAGTTCTGTGGTTCGATTTCCAGCGGAACGAAAGGATAAGAAGATATTTCTTCAAACAAAATTAAAATTTTTATAATGTTAACAAAATTCTTAAGTTTAAAAAAAATAGTTGACCTTTCAATTATTATATATATTTACCAATAAAATTTGCGAAAACTGCCGAAGCAAAGAGGGTCACTAGGACCTTCATTTTTTCTCACAAGATGAAAGTACCAAGAAAATGTTGATTTTACAGTAACTAATGACATAAAAAATTTTACGTGTATATATACTGTTCCCTTTCTTATTTGCTCTTCAAAATTATTCCACAATTAGTCCAATTTTTTAGTGGGAGAAGCCTATTTTTCTAAAATATTTGTTTTTCATTACTCTGTTCTTTTTCTCTTTAGCGGCACAAAAGCATTAAAGATTTACAATACGAGTATAATTCATAGAGAATCTGAAATTACTTCAAGGTTGCGTCATCAATTTACTTGCTTCACGTCTGGCAAATACATTTTTAATGTTTTATAAGAAGATAAAAGTAAAATAAAAATTTAGCGTATATAATTAGAAATTTAATTAATTTTTTTAAATTAAATTATTTAAATTAATTTAATTATTATTATTGATAATAATATTCTTTTAGAATGATGCTAGGAAACTACAGGTTAAAAGAAAATTTCACTTTTTATCCAATTTTCAAATAGAGAAATGCAAATAATAATTAATTGAGATTAAAAAATTCTTTTTTTAAACAATTTATTATTATTTTAAACGATATTGTCTTTGAATAATGTTAGAAAGTTGTTTACATTTTTATCCACTTTCCACTTAGAGTTTGGTAATAATTATTGAAGTTTAACAAACACAATTGTAATTGCAATTATACATTTTCTAAACAATTTTGTTTTTGCACTTGCATTATATAATATATTACTAACATAAGTAAAAAGTTGGTTAAAACTGAGCATTAAAGAAGAAACCCGAACTATCTAGCATTATTATTTAATATTTATTTAATATTAATAAAAATAACAATACATTGTTTAAAAACATATGTTTTCTGAATTTAAATAATTATTTAGTATTGATTAGCAATAGTAACAAGTTGTTTAAATAATTATTTTTGTTTTAAAAAAATGTTAGAAAAAACACGTAATTATTTAGTATTATTATAGAAAAAGATAGCTATAAGAAATAATAATTTGTTTAAACAATGATTTTTGCCATATTAAATTAATAAATTAAATATTATCTCATTCCATTTGAAGAGTGTAGAAAGTTATATGCAATTAAAATTTATTTAACAATTATGTTTGTTAAGTTGCATTATTTATTACATTAATAAATAAAAAGTGGACTTAACATGTAAATGTAAAATGTTAAAATGTAGGCAAAACCTCAACTATCTTGTATTATTTTTTTAATTAATTATAAATAAAAATAATAATAAACTGTTTCAGCCCTTATTTTTTCTAAATTAAAATAATTATTAAGTTACTCTATAAGCAAAAAAATGATAATATAATTTATAATAGTAATAATAAATAATTATTACTAAATAATAATTTATTTAAACAGTATTTTTTCTACATTAAATAAAATATTAACTCACTCCAATTAAAGAGTGGACAAAAAGTAAAAAATTTCAAATAAAATCGCAACTTTTTATCATTATTCAAATTGAATATTAATAAAAATAATTATGAATTGGGTAAATAATTTTTTTTTCAACTCAAATTAATTATTACTTTACTCTATTCAAAAAGTGGAAAAAGTTCACAATTTCAGAAAAAACGCAACTCTCTAGTATTAATATAGAAGAAGATAGCTATAAGCAAAAATAATTTGTTTAAACAATAATTTTTTCTATATTAAATTAAATATTAACACACTTGAAGTGAAACTTGGACAAAAAGTTAAAAATTTAGAAAAAACCTCACTTTTCGAGCATTATTTAAATTTAATATCAATATTAATAAAAATATTAATAAGCTATTCAAAAAATTATATTTGCTAAAAATGAATAATTAAGATACTCTAAGGGAGAGATAAAAATTGAGAACAGTCCAGAACTTTCTACATAGGCAAATAGACTATTATTAAACATATTAATAAAATTAATTTTTTAAACAATTATTTTTATTAACTTGAATTAATTATTATTACACTTTAATTAATTAAAAAGTGGCCTAAGTTGAAAATTTCAGAAAAAAACGCTATTTCTAGCATTATAAAAAGAGAATATTATTAACGATAATAACTATAGGAGAAATTCTAACATTATTCTAGGAAAATATTGTAATCAATAATAATAAATTGTTTAATAAATTATATTTGTAAAAAATAATTAAATATTATCTTATTAATAATATTTATTAAGAGACTATACAGTCTATATTCTAAAGGAAATTGCTGAGGACAATAAATAATTGTTTAAATAATTTATATAACGATCTAATTACCAGAAAAACGGAGATTTATTTTTTTTCTTGAAAATTTAACTTTTTAATGAAAATTCTATTTGTTTGGTTAAAAATTCGTTTTGTAACTCAGAATTTAACTATTCAATTTTCTGTTCTTGAAAATCCATTTTTTTAATAAATATTCATCTTTTTTTTTGAAAATTCATGTTTTTTTATAAAGTTAGTTTTTCATTAATATAACGTAAATTGGGGACGACTGAAAAATCCCGAAAAATAAAATTCCCGACACTGTAAGATTCCCGAATTTGAAAATGCCAGAATAATAAAATTCACGAATAATAAAATTGTCGAAAAATAAAAATAAAGAATTGGAAAATTCCCGAATATTAAAATTCGCGAATAATAAAATTGCTGAAAATTAAAAATACCGAATTGGAAAATTCCCGAATAATAAAATTCTCGAATAATAAAAATTCCGAATTATAAAATTCCCGAATTGGAAAATTCCCAAATAATAAAAATCACAACAGTTTAAAATATTACAGAATTGGAAAATTCCAAAATAATATTATTTTCGGAAGTTACTAAAATTACCAAATTGGAAAAGTCCCGATTAATAAAGTTCCCGACAGAAAAATTCCGAATTATAAAATAGAATAAAAATTGTGAATTGAAAAATTTCCGAATAATACAATTACCGAATTATAAAATTTCCGAACTGTAAAATTCCCAAATGATAAAGTTCATAATAATTTATAATATTCCTGAATCAGAAAATTTCCGAGTTATAAATTTCCCGATAGAAAATTGTCGAATTATAAAAGTTCCGAATTTAAACAATTACAATTTTTTATAAATATAATATTATTCGCTAATTTCCCAATTCGGTAATAGTATTAACTGCCGGAAATTTTATTATTCAGGAATTTTTTAATTTGTTAATATTATAAACATTTGTGAATTTTATTATTCGGGTATTTTCCAATCCGACAATTTTATTGTTCGGCAATTTTAATATTCGAGAATTTAATTATTCGGTTCTTTTTCAATTCTGTATTTTTATTTTTCGACAATTTTATTATTCACGAATTTTAATATTCGGAAATTTTCCAATCCGTTAATTTTATTTGTCGGAAATTTTATTATTCGCGAATTTTATTTTTCGCCAATTTTATTATTCGGGAATTTTCTAATTAAAGAAAGATCCTTCTTCTCATTAGCATGATTTTTTTTTGCATTAGAGAATTATTATCATAGTCAAATAAAATTGTCAGGTTATATTTTTTGTTGATAAAGTAAGACCGAAGTTCTACAATTATCAAAGCGTGTTTGCGAGATTAAAATTCAGGTTTCGTTTGCGAAAATAATAAAATTTTATTACATAATAAAGATTTCTATTTATACGTATTTAAATCAAACTTCTTTTTTTCATTCGCTCTAATCTCAGTAGAATATATTTTGCTGATAATATCAATTTGTTAAATATAATCCATAATCATATACGAAAATAATATAAAAATTATAAAATTATGTTGTTATTTAAGGTTAAATATTAAAAGTAACATTTCTATACATAATGATCTTTATATGGGCAGAAAAAAATTATTTATAATAAACTCGCTAATTATTGTATACTTATTAAAATTTAAAAAAAAATCGTACAGTTATTTTTTATCAATTTAATAATTTTTTTAATAATTTTAGTTATAAACTAAAACCGTTCGCAGATTTAGAAAATGCGATTCGGAATAATTAAATTAAGAAAAATTATACCTGGAAAAATCCTTGAATTGTGAGGACTTTTTCAGAATTTTAGAGAATAAGAATTTCCACGGAGTTTATATATTTTCAGGAAATTAATATGGAATTGGAAATTTTAAAAAGAATAAAAATTCTGGATTGGAACAGGGAATTTTTTTAAAGAATTATAATTCTGACTTGGAACAAGGAATTTTCAAATTTAAATAATTTCTTATGTGGAACCGGGAGTTTTAAAACTTTAAGAAATTTTCATCTAGAACAGGGAATTTTTTAATCTTAACCAATTCTGAATTAAAACGAAATTTTCTTGGATCGTAACAGGGAATTTTTCGAAAGAATTATAAGTCTCACTTGGAAAGGGAAATTTTCAACTTTTAATTAATTGTAACCTAAAACAGGAAATTAAAAAATTAAACTTCTGACTTAAAATAGAGAATTTTCAAATTTAAATCAAGTCAGGTCTAGAACTGGAATCTTTGTAAAAGAATGAAAATTATTGATTAAAACAGGGAATTTTGTTTTTTGAAGAATTATAATTCTAACTTGGAACAAAGAATTTTCAAATTTAACTAAATTCTGATCTGGAACCGGGCAGTTCCAAATTTTAACAAATTCTGAATTAAAACTGGAAACTTTCTAAAAGAATTAAAATTCTGGATGTGATCAGTGAATTTTTCAGAAGAAATATATTTCTCACTTGAAACGGGAAATTTTGTAATATAATAAATTCTGAGATAAAATAATAAATTTAAGAAAATTTAAATTCTGACTTAAAACAGAGAATTTTCAAATTGAAATAAATTTTGAGACAGAATTGGAAATTTTAAAATTAATTAAAATTCTAGAATCGTTCAGGAAATTTTCAAATTTAAAAAATCCTAATGAAGAACATGGAATTTTTAACTTTTAATAAATTTGAAACTGCAACTAAAAATTTTCGAAAAGAATTAAAAATGTGGATTGTTACAGTGAATTTTTCAAATGAGTTATAATTCGGATTTGAAACGGGAAATTTTCAAAGTTGAATGAATTCTGTGCTAAAACAGTGAATTTTTAAATTTAAGTAATCCTGATAATGGACAGGGCATTTTCATATTTTAATAAATTCGGAATTGGACCTGGAAATTTTATGACTTGGAAAAGGGAATTTTTCAAAAGGAATATAATTCCGACTTGGAACAAGCAATTGTCAAATTTAAATAATTTCTGATCTCGAATTGAAAATTTTCTAAAAAAATTAAAATTCTGAATGTTTACAGTGAATTTTTCAGAAGAAATATATTTTTTACCTAAAACGGGAAATTTTTTAATTTAAATAAATCCTGAGATAAAACAGTAAATTTAAGAAAATTTAAATTCTGACTCAAAACAGAGAATTTTCAAATTTAAATAAATTTTGAGATGGAATTGGAAATTTTTAAATGAATTAAAATTCTAGAATGGTTCCGGGAATTTTCAAATTTAAATAAATTCTGAGCTGAAATAAGGAGTTTTTAAAATTAAAAAATCCTAATCAAGAACATGGAATTTTCAAATTTTATTAAATTCGAAATTGGAACTGAAAATTTTCGAAAATAATTAAAATTCTGACTTGGAAGAGGGAATTGTCAAATTTAAATAATTTCTGATCTCGAATTGGAAATTTTGAAAAGAAATCAAATTCCAAATTGAAACATGGAATTTAAAAAAAACATTATATTTCTTACTTAAGACAGAAAAATTTTCCAAACGAATTAGAGTTCTGGAGTTCTGGAAATTTGAAAAATAATTTTAAGTATGATTTGAAGCAGGCGATTAAAAAATAATAATAATTCTGAGTTTGCAAAAACAAATTCTCAAATTTAAGTAAATTTTTAGTTCGAACAAGAAAATTTTTAAATTGATCTTTTTAATATATTTATTTGTATTTGAATAATAATTATCACTTGTAACCTAGAATTTTCTTAAAGAATGGTAATTTTGATTTGTAATATGGTTTAGATAATTGGAAATTTGCCTTAAAAAAATTACTCTATAAACTAAGTATTTAGTTTAAAAATTATTATAAACAATCTGTGCTAGAAAACTGATCAAAATCTAGGAAAAATTCAACTATTTTGTTTAAAAGTAATCCTTTTTGGTTTAAAATTGAATTAGTTTCTTAAAAAAATTTAAGAAATTATTATTTTCGATTTTAATATTATTTATTTAATAATGCGATTGATTTGGTTAAAAAAATTTAAAAACATGCTCTAATAATTTTCCAAAGCTTCCTGGATTGGATCAGCAAATTTTGTTAAAGAATTTGAATTCTGACTTGCAACAGGGAATTTTCAAATTTAAATCATTTCTGAACTAGAACTAAAAATTTTCGAAAAGAATTAAAATTTTTGATTGAAACAGGGAATTTTTCAAAAGAATTATAAAATGCAATTTTAAAATTTAAATCCTCTGAGTTTACATTGGACATTTTTTTATTTGGTTTGAAACTAAGAATTTTCAAATTTTAACCAATTTTGAGATAGACCTTGAAATTTATCGTATAGCTATTTAAATTTTTTTATAAAATAAATACTAAAAATATCCTAAGCTCGAATTATTTTCAATAAAAAAATATTCTGCGGTGATATTTTTAACAATTACAAAATAAATTTGGAATTTTATCTGGTAGAAAAATAAACATAATTTTATTTATTTAATTCTTTAATGTAAAGGATTAAAAATTTATAATCGAGAAAAAATATATTCTGTTTTTATTTTAATTATTATTCCGCGAAATAGACACGTAAAACACATTTATGATTTGGCTATCTTATCATTATTCAAATAAAAATGTTATCTAATTTCGTTCTTTGCTGATAAATAAAATCTGAAGTTCTAATATTCTCGAATAACGTTGCCGAGAAAAAATTCGCAATATTCCGAAATAATTAAATTTTTCGACCGAAATTTTCAGGAATTCTTTAAGATGTCATTATTTTGATAAATAAATATTTACATAAATACTTTTACATAAATTTTACATAAATATTTATTTTTTAAGTTAAAGGAATGTTTCGTTTTATTAGAAAAAATTATTTGGTTGTAAATAATTTTTGTTTCAATGTGGAATATTTTTGTAATTTTATCCAATCTTAATAATCTTAATAACATTGTTTATTTTTCCTAAACTCTCTCCCTTAATTTTTATAATAATTTTTATAACTAAAAACACTCAATGAGCATATTACACTTTTTCTCCAACTCCTTATTAATTTTTTATGCAAAATAAAATTGTTTACCCTCATGATATTTTCTCTTATGACTTAACATTGTTTAAACAATCATAAGGCAATGTTTTTAAATTGGAGACAGGCTACGTGACGTTCAAAATTTCGTAATATGACCTTATTATTTTTTATTATTGCATTATTTAATTAGAAAAAAAACATAAAAAGTATTAAACTATCATTTTCATTTAGACATCAAAATAATTTTTATTCTACTTTTTTTTTTAAATTTTCGCTTTCGTTTCTGAACATTTGGTTTATTAGTAACCTTTTATTCTAATTTCAGAATAAATTAAAATACATTAAAGTATAAATTAAAAAATTGAATGCAGTTACCCATTTCGTAACATCAGAATCATTTGAAAAATTATGTAATCGAGATAGGGATGTTTTAATATAAATAAATTTTTATTATGCCAATTATATCATTTTATGTCATCTAATTTTAAGAAACTAAATTTTAATCTTTATTTAATTTAATATTTTGTCAAAATTATTCAACTAATATTTAATTAATTATTTCACAATTTAATTATTTTTTATATTCAAATTCAAATTTAACGTTTAACAAAAGTTTTTAATCCTAAAAAAGCTAAAAATTAGTTACTTATTATTTTTTGATAGTACAAGTAGTTTTTTTTAATCGTCAAAAATAACAAAAAATAAACAAATTAAATTTGTTGAAATCATGTTTTTTGTTGAAAATTTAATTTATATTGTCAAAACTTTATTTCCTATTGTTAAGAATTCATCTGTTTAGATGAACTTTCAATTCTTTGGTTAAAAATTGAACTATTTTGTAGAATTTTTTTTTTTAGTTGAAAAACAATTGTGCCAGCTTAAAATTTATTTATTTCATTTTGTTTGAAAATTCGTCTGTTTGCTTAAAAATTCAATTTATATAATTTAGAATTCTTTTTTAAACTGAAATCGCAAATTTTATACTTTTGATTCAAAATTTGACTTTTGAAATTTGAAACTAATTAATTTGGTTACAAAAGAATTCAAAGTTTCTGTTATAAATTGTTACTTTTTTTATAAAAAATTAATCTTTTTAGTTGAAAATTCATTTTTTTCGTTAAAAAGTCATTTTATGTGTGGAAAATGTATGTTTTTGAATAAAATAGAAACTATTTGGATTTCAATATTTTTCAATTAAAACTGCAGCTAATATTTTGAAAATTCAAAATAATTTTTGAAGTTAGTTTTCTTGGTGAAAAATTAATTTTTTAACTGAAAATTTAACTGTTCAATTTTGTTTTAAAAATATACCTTTTAAAAAAACAATAACTAACATTTACTAAAAATTGTACCATTTTGTTAAAAATACTTTTTAGTGGAAAAATATTTTTTTTTAACTGAAAATGTGCCTATTCCATTTTTGGTTGTAAATTTATCTTTTTAAATTAAGAATTCGATGTTTTGGTAGAAAATTAATTTTCTATGTAAAAATTAATCACCTCGGTAAAATATTCAAGTATTTTTTTGAATTTACGTTTTTTCGGTGGAAAATATATTTTTTTGGCTGAAAATGTAACTATTATATTTTCAGTTCAAAATTTATCATATTAACTTTTTTATCTTAAATATTCAATTGCTTCGATTACTGGTATATTTTTTTTTATAAAATATGGTCCTCTTTAGTACAAATATAATCGTCATTGCTTGTGATTGATTATTTCAGTTTAAAGTTTATTTCTTCATTTTAAAATCGAACTCTTTTGTTGAAAATTCGTTTCTTTTTTGTTGAACATTAATTTTTTTACTAAAAATTTAATTTTTCCATTTTTGGTTTAAAATATTGTGTGGAAATTCAACAAAATTATAATTTGAGGGGAAATAATTTTCCGGGGAAAATAAAAATGCCAAATAATCTTTTAAAGTTTAAAAATATTTGTTATCTGTTTAGTTTAGAACTTCCTAAATTGCTAAATATATTTGAACTTTATTCAAATTATTCATAACAATTTGTTTAAAATCTTCTACCCTAAGGAAATTAATTTAAATTCTTCCAGAAATGTTTTCAAACATTTTGAAATTCTTTCGACATCTTTGGATATCTTTTAAATTATCCTGATAGAATTCATTCTTCAGAAATGAAACCATTCTACACTTTTGTTCGAAATCTTCAAAAATCTATATATCATTTTTAATTAATGGAACATATTTTTGTTTTTTACTATTTTTTTTTAAATGTCTCCATCTTTCGCTTCACCACAGAAAAAAATTAATTACTCTTCAAGTAGTTGTAAAGTCACTTATCTGTAAAAATAAAAATATTAAAAATTCAAAATTCAGGAAATTATAAAATTGCCGAAAATATAATAATTACATTATTTTCATGATTGATAGAAAAATTCTTTATTATTCTTTTTCTGAATAATTAATTTAGAGGTAATATTGAAAAGAAAGAATTTTAAAAATGATTTAAAATTTTTAAATATTGCCAAGAATTAAAACCAAATATAGATTTTCAAAGATTTCGAAAAAAATGCAGTAGCTTTTTGAGAATTTTCAAGGGATTCAAGAGAATTAAAATTTATTCCAGATTTCTAGGAAAGTATAAAATTATTTTTTTTATCTAGAACATTTCGAAGCAATTTTTTTTCTTGATAACAGTTTTTTCAAAAATTATAGGATCAGTTTGAGTTACTAAAAGTTCTAAGCTGAAGCGAATTTTTCCTTAAATTTCTCAAAACATTTAAAAAAGCTCGAGACTTTCTTATTTTTAATTTCAGGGAGTTCAATTTATTAAGGCATTGTAATTAAAAAACTTATAATAATAATTTTTTGAATATATATACATATATATATATATATATTAATATAATAATTATAATTATTTCAATTACTGCAAACTTAGATCTTAAATGAGATCTTAAATGAGATCTACCAGAAAATAATTCAATAAGTTTTGTAGAATTGAAATTTAAGTTTCTGTTTATAACAAATAAAATTCTGCATCACGAACATAAATTAATTTTTTACCAAATAGTTGAATTTTCAAGCGAAAAATATTAATTCTCTAACAAAAATGAACATTTCAAATTAAAAATTAATTTCTAACAAAAAAATTAAACTTTAACACAACAGTTTAAATTTTCAACCTTAGTCGAATATTAAACTAAAATGATGAATCATTAAACAATACGATTAATTCACTAAAGGTGTTGTATAATTTTTAACTTTATTGAAACAACAAGAATGCCCAATTAGGAAAGTTTTTGTGTGACCTAGTTGGTTTCCATTTAAAAAATATTCTCTTCTAACTGTTCGAAAAAAGTTAAGACGAAAAACAATTTTTTTACCATCATAAGATTATAATGCGTGCCCCAACTTTTGTATTAATTTCTACTGTTTCAATTTATTCACAAAGTCTTAAAATAGTTCCAGAAAATGTATCAGTTAATAATTAATTAATCAAGATACACAATAAGTAGAATGAAGCGATTATTTTCATTGAAATATTCAAATACTTTTTAAATTATATTTTTCTAAACATTTATAGTTTCTCTTTTAATCGTAAAAAATAAAATAAAACAATTACATTTTTGTGCCAACGGCACAAACTAAAATAAAAAATTAATAGACAAAAGTTATTCAACCAAAAAGATGTACTAATTTTTAATAAACTTTTGTCGTCAAAATACATTTAAAATGAAAAAATTAACTTTTTGGAAAAGCGACACAAGCTACAATAACATTTAATTTAAATAAGAATTTTCGCGGGCAGATCTCTTTATACATTAAAAATGTATTTTGTAACTTTCAAACATTTTTAATTTCTTAAAAATTTGTTAGAATCTTTTTAAGTATTATATCAAGTTGGTATCTTTTCAGAAATTCTAAGTATCTCTTGAGCTAACTCGAATTTAAAAAATAGTATATTGTTTAATTTTTATTTATACACATTAATTAAAGAATTTGACTTACAAATTAAAAAACTTAAGAATAGAGCAATGTGAACAAAACTAAAGTAGCGACAAAGACGGTAACTAAAGCGGTACAAAATTTGAAATAAAATAAAATCTAAACAAATTTAGAATTTCTTTTACTTAGAATTCATATACAATTTTCATTTATTTAAAGATATTCCTTTAGAATGAATTATTACGTATAATAGGGATATATCATTCAAAGTGTTCCAATTTCATTCCAAACTGCAACAATCTGGGAGATGCAAATTTAAGATCCTCGCAAATGCTATTTTCCGTTCTCATTCATAATCAGAGCGACTCGTTGGATACCTTGTGATTCACTATCTACTTGTGCTATATTTCGATTCCGTATTTTCTAATTTCTACTTTCATTTCATCCTACAACAATCTGGGAGATGCAAATTTATGATCCTCGCAAATGCTTCTTTCCTTTCTAATTCATAATCAGAGCGATTCCTTGGATACCATGTGATTCGCTATCTACTTCTGCTATAGTTCGATTCCTTATTTTAAATCCCCATTTCCAGTCACATTACTGTCGCATCCCTTTTTTTGTTTGAGGTACAAATAAAATATCTATCTTTCTCACGTGCATTGTTTCTTGGGATTGTCTTGTCTTAATATCATTTATCCCTCTAGAATTTCAAGCAACCGGTAACCATTCATCGCCTGAAACTTTTCCGGATGCATTCCTTCGTTAGTCAAAGTTTCAATCCATTCCAAAGCTACTCTTGTGTTTGTATCCTATTAATCAATTGTAAAATTTGTGATTGTAAACCTATAGCATCATTCAAAGTGTCCCATAAGGCGTTTTTTACTACACTTCCTTCAGTGTAAACTGTTGCTTAGAACCATATTATAAATAATTTTCTCATTTCCACTTTCATTCCATCCTACAACAATCTGAGAGATGCAAATTTATGATCCTCTGAAATTCTCTTTTCCTTTCTCATTCATAATCAGAGCGTCTCCTTGGATACCTTGTGATTCACTATCTACTTCTGCTATAGTTCTATTCAGTATTTTAAATCCCCATTTCCTGTTACAGTACTGTCGGATCCCTTTTTCTTTATTTCAGGTACAAATAAAATATCTAGCTCTCTCACGCGCATTGTTTCTTGTGGCTGTCTTTTCTTACGATCATTTATGGCTCTAGAATTCCAAGCACCCGGTAACCATTCATCGCCTGAAACTTTTCCGGATGCATTCATTCGTTAGTCAAAGTTTCAATACATTCCAAAGCTACTCTAGTGTTTGTATCCTATTAATCAATTGTAAAATTTGTGATTGCAAACCTATAGCATCATTCAAAGTGTCCCATAAGGCGTTTTTTACTACACTTCCTTCAGTGTAAACTGTTTCTTAGAACAATATTTTAAATAATTTTCTAATTTCTACTTTCATTTCATCCTACAACAATCTGGGAGATGCAAATTTATGATCCTCGCAAATGCTCTTTTCCTTTCTAATTCATAATCAGAGCGATTCCTTGGATACCATGTGATTCGCTATCTACTTCTGGTGTAGTTCGATTCCGTATTTTAAATCCCCATTTTCAGTTACATTACTGTCGCATCCCTTTTTCTTTGTTTGAGGTACAAATAAAATATCTATCTTTCTCACGCGCATTGTTTCTTGTGATTTTCTTTTCTTAAGATCATTTATCCCTCTAGAATTCCAAGCAACCGGTAACCATTCATCGCCTGAAACTTTTGCGGATGCATTCATTCCTTATTTAAATTTCAATCCATTCCAAAGCTACTCTATTTTTTGTATCCTACTAAACGATTGTAAGGTTTGTGATTGCAAACTTATAGCATCATTAAAAGTGTGCCATAATGCGTTTATACTATATTTCCTTCAGTGTAAACTGTTGCTCAGCAGAATATTGTAAAAATTTTTCTAATTTCCACTTTCATTCCATCCTACAACAATCTGGGAGATGCAAATTTATGATCCTCGCACATTCTGTTTTGCTTTCTCTTTCATAATCAGAAAGACTCCTTGGATGCCATGTAATTCTCTATCTACTTCTGCTATAGTTCGATTCCGTATTTTCGCTCAAAATTTTCTTGCTCACGTGCATTGTTTCTTGTAATTTTGTTTCCTTAAGATTAATCAATCATCTAGCATTTCAAACATCCAGTCACTATTCATCGCTTATTTATTATTAGGAAGAAAAGAGAAATTAAAAAGGTTTGAAAAATAATAAAAGTACTAATTCAAGAATTAAAATAGTTTATTCATGAAAAAGACAGGATTAAGCTTCGTTCGATGATGTACAATTGGATCATTTGTCTCACAAAACGAGCTACCCATGCCATCCAATAAGATCTGGATACCATTACGAATGGGAAGGTTGGGATGTAGATGGTCTAATTTTTTTTATCGGCGCTTCATATTTAAAACGCGAATTAATGTAGGCACGATACGTCAGAATTCCTCCAACATTACGGCCGTACAAGTTAAAATATGGATCTCTCTCTGACACTGGCTGATACTTCTCTTCCTCACATTTGTCGCCGGGCTCTATTCTTAATTTAATTTTTTCAAACATGCCCGGTCTACCATCTATTTCCTTCATAAATGGACAGTAGTGATTATTTATTACTACTCCAAGGACGTACTGCCATCTGTTATCTACCGTCACCTGGTACTCATCAGTTGGCAATTGATGAACCCAATAATTTGGTGGGAGATAACTTTGATAATAATGGACATTAGAAATATATAAGGTAGAGGAAACTCCGCTCTGCATCATAGGCTCAGATAAATCTGTAAAAAGGAAGTATACTTAAAAAATCTATTATTTTATTCATTATTACACTAATTTAATAAATCCTGTTTTTGATTACAAAACCAAAACTTAGTTAATACTATTTGGCTGTTAATTAAATTTGTCGTTGAAAATTCACAATTGTCGAGTTGAAAATTTCACTTTTTTGTTGAACATTCATATTTCTGGTTGAGCATACGACGGTTTTGTTGATAAATCATCTTTTTGCCTTGAAAATTCAACAATCCGGTAGAATATTAAACAATTTAGTTAAAAATGAACTATTTTGCTGAGAATTAATTTTTCAAGATTTCCCGCTCCCAAGAGACATTGGAAAAGGTGCGTTCCACTTGCAGCTCCACAAAGGCATTTAAATATTTTCTGTATATCATAATTTTGGGCTTTTTTGACACCGAGGCCGATTTTTGGGCTCTTGTAGTTTCCTCAAAAAACCAACTTTTGGATGGAGGTGCTGGCCGCCGGCACACATTGGGGACAGAATGTTCAAAACCACCTACAGGTCGCAAATCTTAACCAAATCAAACAAAATTGGGCTCAAAAT
>JAWWLR010000155.1:6787984-6805962 GCA_035041075.1 Acraspis erinacei
CGCTCTCTTTCCATTAACCTTTAACTCGATTCCTTAATTTTCCATTACTTTTCGTCCTTTAATGTATTTCTACTCCACTGACTTCCCTCCTTCGTTTTCTTTTACCCCTTCACCCTTAATTACTACTACTACCCTCACCATCCCTAATAATCTTAACTTCACTTACGTTTACTTCCCTTTCCACTCACTTCTCTGATCTTCCACTTACTTCCTCTTACTTCCCCTCAATTCACCTACTCACGCTTCTTTAATTTCACCTCACTTGCCATACTTTCCATCCTCTCATTTCACTTATTTTTCATCAATTCCCCTACATTTGCTCTCCTGAATTTCCCTTATTAAACTACCATAATTTCCCCTCACTTCCACTACTTCCCCTCATTTTTCTCCATTCACCCTCTTTTCCTCCCATTTTCTCTCACTTTCTTTAAATTGCCACATTTTTGCTCACTTAGCCTTGAGGACACACTTGCATTTCCCTAAAAACGCTTTCACTTTTTTCCCTTCACTTCCGCTACTTTCTCACATTTTCATTCAATCATTCTACTGTCCCTCTCCTCACTTTACCTACTCTCACACTTTTTATTTCAACCTGTTTTCAGCTCATTTGTATGCGCTTCCTCTAATTATCCTCACCTAGCTCCCTCCTCACTCCCAATAAGTTTCTCTACTTTCAGTTCCATAATTTACCTCAACTTCCACCGCTCCTTTTATTTACCCTCACTTTCTCTAAATACATTCATTTCCCACTTAAACTACTTTCCTTCCCACTACATTACCTGCTAATCACTTCCTTTCACTTCCTCCCCTTCGTATTTATACTCATTTTTCATAATTCACCTATATCCTATCCCCTCATTTTCCTTCACTGTCCCTCCTTTTCTCTATTTCAACTACTTTCTTCTCACATTTTCATTACTTCCCTTCATTTACCTACTTTTCCTCCACCAGCGATGATCTCCAGGCTCCTCTTCTCTTTTCAGTCCCCATCAATTCTCCTCTTCACCTATTATAATTTTCCCTCACTACGGCTTACTCATCCTCTTCTTCTTTCCTCTAATTTTTCATCACTTTCCCTACTTTTTCTCCACTGACTTTCTCTACTTCATCTACATCGCCTCATTTTCTTTTACTTCTAATAGAACTCCCTCATTTCTCCTTAATCTGGACACTTCCCCTCTTCTAATTTCTCCTCTACTAACCCTCCCATTATAGTTCCTCAATGCCCTACTCTCTTTTCATTTCCTTTTAATTCGCTTCCTTACTTTTCCTCAATTTCTCTCCTCTCATTTAGTCTTACTCCACTTAGTTCACCCTTTCATTTTCCCTCGCCATTTTAACCCTTGTTACTAGTACTTTATATACGTCCTTTCCCCTCATTTCCCATACTTTTTCTCCCATGAATTTCTCTGATTGCAATTCCCAAAATTTCCGTTCACTTCAACCACTTCCTTTCGTCTTCCTTAATTCACCTTCCAACTCATTCCCCTCATTTCACTAACTTTCATACCTTTTATTTCAACCTCTTTTTTAATTACTTCCTCTACTTTTCATCCCCTGACTTCCCCTCACTCCCAATCACTTTCACTATTCTCCCTTCCATAATTTTCTTTATCTTCCCCTATTCCTTCCGAATTTATACCCATTTTTGTAAATCCCTCCATTTCCCCTTACTTACCATACTTTTCCTCCCCTCAAATTTCCCGTCATGCATTTCCTTTAACTTCCGGCCCTTCTGATTTTCCATAACTGCCACTCTTTTTCTCTACTTCACCTACTTTTTCCTCTCATTTCCCAAACAGCCCGTCATTTTACTACTTCTACTTCCCTGCCCATCATTTCAAAGCGCTTCCCCTCTCCTCAATCATCAAGACTTTCCCTTCTAAATCCCCATGATTTTCCCTCACTTATCCTTATTCTGCCTCTTCTAATCTTCTCAGACTTTGCATCATTTTCCCCACTTTCTCTCCATTGACTTTCCCTACTTCGTCTACTTCGCTTCACTTTTCCTTTATTCCCCAAATTTTCTCCTATTTCGCTTAAAACCTCGTCATTTCCCCTGAATTTCGATATTTCCACTCGTTTAATTTCCCCTCAATTGACACTCCCATCATCATTCCTCATTGCCTTACTCTCTTCTCATTTTCCTTCAATTTACCTCCATAATTTTCCATAATTTCCCCTCACTTCCCCTTCCATTATTTCACCACAAGGTTTTCTGACCACGGCTATGAACCCTAAAAGTGAAAAGGTATATTTTTCATTTGTAAACAAATTTTTATTTAGGGGGAACCCTACATTTTTTGACGGCATCTCAACTCCATAAGGTTTAACACAATAACATAAATGCTAAAGATTGCTTTTTGTATTTTACCCTCATCAATCCGTTTTATATAATCCCAAAACACCCTAATAAGTGAAAAAAAAGTTTTGTCCATTTTTGGTGTTTATTCTTATATTCTTGTAGTTTTTTGTAGAAGAAATTCTTTTTAAAATATAAAATATTACGTTTTACTGATTATCCGATATTTTAAATATTTGTTTAAACAATTAATTATTATTTATAACTATATTAACTTCGAATCATGCGATAAAGTTTCCGTTTTTTTCTGAAATTATTAACTTTTCTTTGACTCATTCCGATAAAAATCCTATAAGCATAATATGTTTATTAGCGTTTCAGTCAAAAATATACAAAAAATTCTTTTTTCTATAAAATACGTGTTAAACTTTATGGGGTTGGTGGAACACCTAAATGTTATATTGTTTACAAAAGAAAAAAAAAATTCGTTTTTTTTATAAGAGCAAATTTGGGTGGTGCGAGCAAAAATTTTGGACCACCTAATCATATAATCTGAATTTGTTACCATAAAGTATTTCCTAAAAAGTACGAATTTTTCATGTTATCCTTTTTGGAATAATTTTAGGCTTGGTTACTGTCTTGTCAGGGTAGAAAAAAGTTTCTATGGACTGTGTTCTCAGAGTGTCTACCCGACTGATTTCAAATTAACGGTCATTTTCCGCTTTTCTTCATAATTTTTTTTTCAATTTTCCTTTTTCTAACTCAGAATTAAAATTATTTTCCAAAATTCCCGTTCCATCTAAAAAATTCTTTGTTCCAAGGTAAATAATAATAAAAGAATTTTATATTCCAAAGTAAAAATTTCTATTCTTCACGTGGATTAAAAAATATATTTGCTTTTCTTGTTTCCTGTCGCAACTCGGAATTCTAATCCTTTCAGAAAATTCAATGTTAGCAGTCATTAAACCATTGTAACTTTTTTAAATATTTAAAATCTCATGAAATCCATGTGAAAGCTTTTGAAATCTGACTGAAATAGTTTGAAATCCTTGTGAAATTTTTAGAAATCGTTTGGAATCTGAAATATTTTTTTAATTCTTGTTAAATCTTTCTGAAATCTTTTGAAATCTTTCAAATCTTTTTTTGTGTTGTGTGAAATATTTTGAAAACTTTGAGAAATATTTGTAAATATTTCGTGTTCTTCGAAATCTTTTTTAAATCATTGTAAAGTCGTTTCAAATTATTTGGAATCTTTTAAATATTCTGTGCCGACTTTATAAAGTATTTAAAATATTTCTGAAATATTTGAAAGCTCTTGAAATCTTTGTGAAACTCTATGAAATATTTTCAAATATTTGTAAAATCCTTTGAAATCATTGAAATATTTTTAGAATGTTTGCGAAAAGTTTTGAAATCTTTGTAAATTCTTTTGAAATCCTTGTGGAATCTTTAAAAGTCTTTCGAAATATTAGAAACCTTTTTTGAATCTTTGGGAAATCTTTGTAAAATCTGTTGAAATAATTGTGAAATCTTTTCAATCTTTGAAATGTTTCTTTAATCTTTGTGGAATCTTTTTAAATCTTTGTGAAATCTTCAAATATATTTTGAAGTATTTTGAAACCTTGAAATCTTTTAAATCTGCTGTGCAAGACTTTATAATTTTTTTAAAAATATTTCTGAAATCTTTGAAATCTCTCTAATCCATGTGAAATCTTGTAAAATATTTTACCATATTTGTGAAATCATTTGAAATCCTCGATAAATCTTTAGAAATCTTTTGAAATCATTGAAATCTTTTTTAATCTTTTTTAATCTTTTTGAAAACTTTTGAAATCTTTGTGAAATCTTTAGAAATATTTTGTGATCTTTGAAATCTTTTTAAAATCAGTGTGCAATCTATTGAGATCTTTGTGAAATCTTGAAACATATTTTGAAATATTTTGAAACCTTTGAAATCTGTTTTAAATCTTTGTAAAATTTTTGCAAATTAATTGAAATCTTTTAAATCTGATTCACATGACTTTATAAAAATTTTTTATTACGTCTGAAATCTTTGAAATCTCTTTAATCCATGTGAAATCTTGTGAAATATTATAGCATATTTGTGAAATCACTTAAAACCCTCGTTAAATCTTTAGAAATCTTTTGAAATCAATTAAATCTTTTTTTAATCTTTTTGAAAACATTTTAAATCTTTGTGAAATCTTTAGAAATCTTTTGAAATCTTTCAAATTCTTTTTATATCAGTGTGAAATCTTTTCAGATCTTTGTAAATTTTTCGGAAATCCTTGTAAAATCCGTAGCAATCTTTATAAGACTTTTGAAATCTTTGTAAAATCTGTTGAAATAATTGTGAAATATTTTGAAATCTTGGCAATCTTTCTTTTATCTTTGTGGAATCTTTCGAAATCTTCAAATATATTTTAGAATATTTTGAAACCTTTGAAATGTTTTTGAAATCTTTGTGAACTCTTTGCAAATTAATTGAAATCTTTTTAATCTTCTGTACACGACTTTATAAAATTTTAAAAATATTTCTGAAATATTCGAAATCTCTTGAATCTATTGTGAAATCATTTGAAATCCTCGCTAAAAATTTAGAAATCTTTTGAAACCATTGAAATCTTTTTTAAATCTTTTTGAAAACATTTGAAATCTTTGTGAAATCTTTTTGCAAATTAATTGAAATTTTTTTAATCATCTGTATACGACTTTATAAAATTTTAAAAATAATTCTGAAATATTTTAAATCTCTTGAATCTATGTGAAATCTTGTGAAATCTTTTCAAATATTTGTGAAATCCTTTGAAATCCTTGTGAAATCTTTTGAAATCATTGAAATATTTTTAGAGTTTTAGCGAAAAGTTTTGAAATCTTTGTCAAATCTTTCGAAATCCTCGTGAAATCTTTAGAAATCACTCAAAAATTTTTTGAATCTTTTTGAAAATTTTGAAATCTTTTAAAAATTTTTAGAAATATTTAGAAATATTTTGAAATCTTTGAAATCTGCTTTACACGACTTTATAAAGTTTTTGAAATCTTTTATATTCTTAAAATGTTTGTGAAATCTTTGAAATCTCTTGAAATCCTTTAAAAATTTTGTGAAATTGTGGAAATATTTTGGAATCTTAAATAATATTTTGAAGTCTCGAAGAATCTTCGAAATACTGGATATCTTAGAAATGTGCTTTGTAAAATATTTTTAAACGTGTCTGAAATTTTTAAATTTTTGTGAAATCTTTGAAATTTCTTAAAATCCTAAAAAATCTTTGAAATCCTCTAAATCTTAAAAATATTTTGGAAATGTTTTAAAACCCTTGTGAAATACTTTTAAATCATTTAAACACTTTTGAAAGCATTTAAAAATTGTTGAAATGTTTGTGAAATTGACGAAATCTTTTACAATCTTGAACAATCCTTTAAAAAAAACCTTGATATTAAAAAAAAAGTAAAATCTTTTGAAATCTTTATGCAATTTTTTGCAATCTATTGAATATTTTTGAAATATTTTGAAATCGTTTGAAATCTTTGTGGAATTTTTGAAATCATATAAAATCTTTGTAAAATATTTTGAAGTCTTTCTTAAATTTACTAAAAAATTTTTAATTTAATTTGTATTTGAAAGATTTTTTAAATTCTTTAAATATTTCTAAAATATTTGAAAACTTTTTTAAAAACCCTTTGAAAAATTGCTCATTCCAACCGAATAATTATGATTCTTTACCAATTCCCTGTTCCAACTCAAAATTAGCCCAATAAAATACCGGTCAGGTAGACACCCTGTTTAAATCTACAACTACTATATGTAGATGAGTAGGTATTGTATGAACCTGTAAAGTCGTAAAGTAAAGTAAAAAAAAAAAAAATTGCGGCAGCACAGCACGAGCAAATAAAGGGGTTGCTGTCTGAGGTGCGTGACTTACCCCTGGACATGTTTTTACCCCTAGTACATGGAATCGCACGGTAAATGTTGGTGTGTCTCCATACTCTTTACTTCGCACGGCTGGCATGCTGTCCTATCGATAGCGGCACAACACACACAAGACAATGTATACATAAAAGTAGACAAAGTAAAACCTGGATTTAGTGATTCTGGATTTAATGTTTTCGAAAATTTACGCCGCGGTGTTCTCTCATGGGTGATGTACGATATTCACTCATGGGTGATGTACGATATTCACTCATGTGTGATGTATGATATTCACTCATGGGTGATATATGATATTCACTCATGGGTGATGTATAATAGTCGCTCATGCGTGGTGTACGATATTTACTCATGAGTGATGTGCGATATTTCCTCATGAGTGATGTACGATATTCGCTCATGAGTGATGTACGATATTCACTCATGAGTGGTGTACGATATTCACTCATGATTGCCGTGCGATATCCACTCATGAGCGGAGTGTGATATTCACTCATGAGTGATGTAAGATATTCACTAAAACAGGCACTAAGTCCAGATTTGACTACAGCAATTCGAGGATGACATTTTTTTTATTTTTCTTCTACCAACTCTATCAAGATATTACTATTCCTTTCGATTCTTTTTTCTGTTTGGGTGAGGGGGTGATTGGAAAACCTTACGGAAGAAAATTTTGTATATTGAATTTTTAAGAAAAAAAAATTAATTTTTACCGAAGGAGATTTATTTTTAAAATAAAATATTTGAGCTCTCAACTTAAAAATATAAATTTTGAATAAAAAAATTAATTTTGAAGCAGATAATTTAATATTTTACCTAGATAATTTAATTTTCACCTTACAAATTTATTAAATTAAATCCTTTTGGTTTGAAACTTAAGTTTTCGTCCTCGAAAATTCATCTTACTTTGTTGAAAATTCAGCTCTTTTATCTGAAAATAAACTTTATTAACGAAAATTCAAGTTTTCAGGTTGAAAATTTTACTTTCTTCAAAAAATAAAGTATTTTTTGTTAATTTAAAAACAAAAAAATATAAAGTTTTTGAGGCAAAACTTTAACAAAAATATTGAGTTTCTGCTAAAATTAAAATTGCTTTTAAGTATCGGTGCTTATATTTTCTTCAAAGAGAGCTGAGGATTTTTGTGAGGGAAAAAGGAATTATCCTGTATTTAATTTTTTTTTTAAATCAATAGAGTGTGAATAATTTTAATTTAAACGAAACTCACCTGCAAAGCACCAGCGACCAGTCGCACGAGCAAATATCACGAGGAATACTGCGAGAATTAGAATCAGGACTCCTATAACGATTCCGATAATGGAACCCGCATCCAGATCTACACCTGAAATTACCGAATTAAAATTAATTAACGCGAAAAAAAATTCACCGGAATTAAAATAGTTTTCTACTATAAAAATTACAATTTTGTATTTTAAAAAATTTATAATTTCATAATTATCTTTCCTGAAAAAACTGACAACATTTAATTTATGTAATAAGATTAATATTTAACAAAAATTAATAAATGCAACACTTTTATAAGGTTTCTTTTTTATTAAAAAACACAATTTTACAAAATTTGTTTAAAAATTGAATGATTTTTATTTACAATAACCAATTTTCGGCAAAAAAAAGTTTAACATAACCTTAAATTGTTCGCGAGCATAACCTAAAACTGTTCAAACCTTTTTTTGTCTTCTTTGAAATCAAATAATTTTTCATTAAAAGTATCGATCAAGACCTACGCCTGAAATTACAGAATCAAAATCAATTCCTTGATAAAAAAAATTCCCTGGGAATAAAACAGTTGTATATCATAAAAATGATGTTTTTTTTATTAAAAAATTTTTTCAAAATCATTTTTCCTGGAAAAGATGAAAATTTGGAATTGATTTAATAAGATGAATCTTTTCTAGTGACGCAAAAAAATTTAAAAGCGCTGAAGTAAAAATATGTTTAAGCGGCAATAATTTATGCATATTGGCAGCGTATTGAAAAAAAAATTAATAAATAGAACAGTTTTAAAAGTTTTTTTTGTTTCGCGTAATTTTCAAAATAAAATAATATTAATTTATAGAAAAATTTTATATTTCATAATAATTTGTTATTAAAAGTGCCAAATTTCGATTTAAAAAATCGAAATCTTGTTTGGAGTTTAATGAGTTTTGTTTAGAATAACGGATAAGTGGTGAAACTTTTGTTAAAAATCCTTTTCTTCATATTTTTTTTTGTTTTTGAAAATTAATCTTTTTAGTTGAAAATTAAGTTATTCAAGCTCAAAATTCATAATCAACTATTTATTTAATAAATGATTTTGTTTCGTGGTTAAAGTTCATCTTTATTGTTGAAAATTCAACTATTCCAGTTGGAGATTTAAAATTTTAGTTAAAAAATCATCGTTATAGTTTAAAAATCAACTACTTGGTTAAAAAATCATTTTTTTATTAGAAAATTTAAAAATTGGTTAAAAAATGAATTATTTGCATCAAAATTTACATATTTCGTCAAAAATTAGAATATTTGTTTAATTTAAAGATTCTTTATTATAATGAAAAATAAAAAATGCATCTCTTTGGTTATAAATGTAACCATTTTATTAAAAATTCAGTTTTTTATATGAAAATTAATTTTCTTGGTTAAAAATTTATCTTTTTTGTTGAAAAATCACCTATTTGTTTAAAAGTTAAACTCTTTTGTTAAAAATATATTTTTTTTGTCGAACATTCAGCATTAGAATTGAAAATTATTCACTTTGGTTGCAAAATTTGACAATTTAAAAAAATGTTAATTGCAATTTTTTTATTTGAAAATTCGTTTTTTCATTGACAATTAATTTTTTTCTTAAAACTGAAAAAATCTCTGCAGTTAAAAATCACTCCATTTGGGCAAGAAATAATTTTTTAAACTAAATGTTTAACGTTTCAATTTGTGGTTAAAAATTTATTTTTTTTTTAGTTGAAATTTAATGTGTTTTGTTAAAAATTCCTCTTTTTTATTGAAAATTCATCTGTATGGTTGAAAATTAAACTAATTTTTTTTTAATGCACTTTTATGTTAAAAATATATATATATTTTTGAAAATTCATATGTAGGATTTTTAATTTAACTATTTATTTTATTTAGTTTAAAAAATCGTTTTTTTGCAGGAAATTAATCTTTTTATTGAAAATTTAACTATTTTGTTGATTTTTTTTAAATTTAAAATTCGTTTTTTTTTGCTAAAAATTAATTTTTTAAACTTAATATTTAACTATTCAAATTTCGGTTCAAAATTTATATTTTTTAGTTAAAATTGAATGTGTTTTATTGAAAATTCCCCTTTCTTTGATAGAAAATGCATTTTTTTTAGTTGAAAATTTATCTTTTTGATTTAAAATGAAAAATGAAACTATTTTTTTTAAATTGCAAAATATATCTTTTTTTAATTAATATTTATTATTTTTAAGTTAACTATTTATTTTATTTAGTTTAAAAATCGTTTTTTTTTGCAGGAAATTAATCTTTTTATTGAAAATTGAAGTATTTTTTTTTATTCCTTTTTTAAATTGAAAATTCGTTTGTTTTTTTTGTGCTGAAAATTAATTTTTTAAACTGAAAATTAAGCAAATCCACTTAAATATTATATCACTGCATGTAAAATTTACTCTCTTCGGTGGCAACATAATGTTTTAAACTGAATATTTAACGATGCAAATTTCGGTTAAAAATTTATATTTTTTTGTTAAAATTGAATGTGTTTTGTTGAAAATTCCCCTTACTTTGATATAAAATGCATTTGTTTAGTTAAAAATGTATCTTTATGATTTAGAATGAAAAATTAACCTATTTTTTTTTTTTTTGAAAATTCATATTTATGATTTTTAATTTAACTATTCATTTTATTTAGTTTAAAAATCATTTTTAACTGAAAACGGAACCATTTGATTAAAAATTCAACAACCTGATTGAAAAAATCGTATTTTTGAAGGAAATTAATATTTTTGTTAAAAATTCAACTATTTAAAAAAAGTTAAACGCTTGTCGAAAATTCTAATTCAAAACTAATCTCTTTGAATGAAAATGTAACTATTTGGTTGAAAATTTGTTTTTGTTTTCTAAATTGAAAATTGTTTTTTTTTTTGAAAATTAATTCTTTAAACTGAAAATTGAACAAATCCAGTTAAACATTGCAATAATTCCATAAAAAATTGCACTCTTCGGTTAAAAAATAATTTTTTAATCTGACTATTTAACGATTCAATTTTTGGCTAAAAATCTATTTTTTATAGTTGAAATATCATGTGTTTTGTTCAAAAATTCAATTTTTTAAAGTTAAAAATTATTTTATTTTTGAAGATTCTTAGCAATAATTGAAAATTCATCTCTTTGGTTGAAAATATAACCATCTTGTTAAAAATTATTCCTTTTTCTTTAAAAATTAATATTTTTTTCGGAAAATTCAATTATTCAGTTAAAAAGTAATTTTTTTATTAAAAAATTTAAAAATCTCGTTAAAAATTAATTTAATTGGTTAAAAATTCGACTATTTGTTTAACAATATCTTTTCTTATATATAAATACCAAAGTAAGCCAACAATTTAAGCTACAACACGGCACAAAAAACTCAATTAAAAACATCAAACACGATAATTTTACGACAAAGAACAGAGGAGAGGAAACACTAGAAACAAACGATTTTTCAGATATATGTGAGCTTTGATTCAGTTTCCGTCGCTTCGGTCAGCTTTATAAAATAAAGCTTTTTTCCCTTTTTTTTATCAATACAGTATCTTGGTGCTCTCATCTGATTCTGTGAAGGCTTTCTACGTGAAAATAGTTCAATTCCGTACATAAAAGTTCGTTTGATAAATACTTTATCTTCCTTTGAAGCTTTTTTTGTAAAGCCCAATCTGTGAAAAGACGCGTATAATTCAATATTTGAAACGAAACTTCATGTACGGAAGGAATTCTTGAAATAAAATTGAAAAATGATTACCTAGTGCGTGCATGTGTTCGGAGAGCTTACCATAGAAGTGACTTAAGGGTCCTGCGTGAGCATGCGAAGATTCGCCATTAGAAAAAGTATCATTTATTTAAGAAATTGAAAAAAAATAAAAGTGGAAAATTCTGTGCTATTAAGTAATTTTTTGTTTCTATACGATTATTTTAATTCATGAATAAAAAAAAAGTTTATTTGATTCGTGGGGACACATCCCAAAAAAAATCCCAATTGTCAAAATTATAATTCTATACTAAAATTGCCTGTCCCAGAAGACAAATTCTAATCCTTGGAAAAAAATTAATTGTCCCAATTGTAAATATTATATTTATTTACTGAAATTCCCTGTCCCAATTGAGAAAATTATCATTGTTCACTCAAATTCCTTGTCCCAATTGTCAAAATTATATTTATTTACTTAAATTTCCTGTCCCAAACTGAAAAATATAATTCTTTACTACAACTCCCTGTCCCAATTGTCAAAATTATAATTCTCTATTAAAATTCTTTGTCCCAATTGGCAAAATTATATTTATTTACTTAAATGTCCTGTCCCAATTGCCAAAATTATATTTTTTTACTGAAATTTCCTGTCCCAAACTAAAAGTATAATTGTCTACTAAAACTCCTTGTCCCAATTGTCAAAATTGTAATTATTTACTAAAATAACTTGTTCCAATTTTCAAAATTATAATTATTTACTTAAATGTCCTGTCCCAAAACTCAAAAATATAATTCCTTACTAAAACTCCTTGTCCCGATTGTCGAAATTATAATTCTTCACTACAATTATCTGTCCCAATTATCAAAATTATAATTCTTCACTAAAATTCCTTGTCCCAATTATCAAAATTATGATTCTTCACTAAAATTCCTTGTACCAATTGTCAAAATTATATTTCTTTACTGACATTTCCTGTCCCAAACATAAAAGTATAATTCTTTACTACAACTGCCTGTCCCAATTGTCAAAATTAGATTTATTTACTTAAATGTCCTGTGCCAATTGCTAAAATTATATTTTTTTAACTGAAATTTATTGTCCCAAACTCAAAACTATAATTCTCTACTACAACTCCGTGTCCTAATTGTCAAAATTATAATTATTGACTAAAATAACTAGTTCCAATTTTAAAAATTATATCTATTTAGTTAAATATCCTGTCCCAAACTCAAAAATATAATTTTCTACTACAACTCCGTGTCCCAATTGTCAAAATTATATTTATTTACTTCAATTTCAAGTCCCAAACGCAAAAATATAATCCTTTACTACAACTGCCTGTCCCAATTGTCAAAATTATAATTCTTTGCTAAAATGTACGGCTTTAAAGCAAAAACTGTTATTTTCTAAATAAATTTCCTGTTCCTAAGTAAAAATTATAATTGCTTGTAAAAATAGTTTGTCCCAAAGTATAAATTCTAGTTCTTTAATAAAATTCCCTGACCCAATTGTAAAGATTATATTTATTTACTGAAATTACCTGTCCCAATTTTTAAAATTATAATTCTTCACTAAAATTCCTTATCCCAACTGTAAAAATTATATTTTTATTTCCTTAAATATTATGTCCCAATTGCCAAACCTATATTTATTTACTGAAATTGGCTGCCCCAAACTAAAAATATAATTCCTTGCTACAACTCCCTGTCCCAATTGCCAAAATTATAATCCTCTATTAAAATTCCTTGTCCCAATAGTCAAAATTATATTTTTTTACTTAAATTTTCTGTCCCAATTTCCAAAATTATATTTTTTTACTGAAATTTCCTGTCCCAAGCTCAAAAATATAATTTTTCACTAACATAACTTGTTTCAATTTAAAAAATTATATTTATTTACTTAAATGTCCTGCCCCAAAGCTTAAAAATATAATTCCTTACTAAAACTCCTTGTCCCAATTGTCAAAATTATAATTCTTCACTAAAATTTCTTGTCCCAATTGTCAAAATTATATTCATTTACTGAAATTCCTTGTCCCAATTGTCAAAATTATAATTATTCACCAAAAAACCCTGTTCCAATTTTTAAAAGTATATTTATCTACTTAAATTCCCTGTCCCAATTGCCAAAATTAAAATTATTAAATGAAATTTTCTGTCGCAAACTCAAAAATATAATTTTTTTACTACAATTCCCTGTCCCTTTTGATAAAATTATAATTCTTCACTAAATTTCCTTGTCCTGATTGTAAAAATTATATTTATTTACTTAAATTTCCTGTACCAATTTCCCAAATTATATTTATTTACTGAAATTTCCTGTGCCAAACTCAAAAATGTAATTTTTTACTACAGCTCCCTGTCCCATTTGTCAAAATTATAACTCTTCATTAAAATTGCTTGTCCAAACTGTAAAAATGATAATTACTTACTGCAATTCCCTGTCCCAATTGTAAAAAAATATATTTATTTACTGAAATTTCATGTCGGGAGCTCAAAAATATAATTCTTTACTAAAAAAATACCTGTCCCAATTATCAAAATTATAATTCTTTCCTAAAAGTTGCTGTTTTAAAGCCAAACTTCTAATTTTTAATAAATTTCCTGTCTCAAAGTCTGAATTATAATTTTTTGCTCAAATTTCCTATCCATAAGTACAAATTTTAATTCCTTACAAAAATCGGCTATCCCACAGCCTAATTTCTAATTCTTTATTAAAATTTCTTCTCTTAAAGTTAAAATTCTAATCCTTGGCAAAAATTACGTGTCCCAATTGTAACAATTACATTTCTTTACAGAAATTCTTCTTTCACTCAAAAACTTTTATCTGCAAAAAATATTCAATATTCGATAGATTGTTATTGTTTCCCTTCAAATTTAATAAAAATCCACAGTTTTTTTTTTCATCAAATGCAAGTTTTTTGAAGCGTATCCCCAAATAGCCAACAAACTTTTTTCAATTGAGCCACTTTAATTTGAAAATGGTAATAAACAATATTTGTTATATATACAGGCCTCGCATCCAATTTAGAGATTGAAAATAGTGTAAATATTGTAAAAAACGGAAAAATGGTGCAATAAAAGTGTCATAAATTCATGTTTCTCAATTGAAAATTCATTTTTTGATGAAAAAAACTCATATTTTTTAGTTGAAAACTTATATTTTTGGTTGAAAGTAAATTTTATAGATTAAAAAGTCTACTATTATGTTTTTGGTTTAAAATTTTATTATTTAGTTAACATTTTTTTTGGTTAAATATTCATAATTTTAATGAAAAACATTTTTTTGGTTGAAAAATTTATTTTTTTAACTGAAAAATAATTTTTTTAATAGAAAATTTAAGATTTTTCTTTAAAATTAAACTTATGGGTTGTAAATTAACTTTTTCTGCCAATTCATATTGTCGGATTTAAAATTTAACTGTTTCATAGAAAATTCTACTTTTTAGTTTCAAATTTCTCAAATTTTTTATGAAAATTCAAATATTTGGTACAAAACTAAACTTTCATTGTGAAAATTTTATTTTATTCTTCTGGGTTAAAAATTTGACATAATTTTCATAATTCATAATTGTAATTGAAAATCCCTTTTTTTTTAATTTGTTCCGATTTTCTTTTTAATTCGTCTTCTTTCGCAGAAAATTATTCTTCTACTATTATGTCGGAAATTACTTGTTGGTTTTTTTTGTTTAAAAATTAAATTTCTTGGTTAAAATATAAATTATTACAGCTTCCGTCGAGAATTTATATTTTTTGTTGAAAATTCAACTACTTCATTGAACCTTTATTTATTCATAAAAAATTATAAAATTCTATGAATAATGTGGTGAGTGCGAGGCCTGCATTTATCACTTTTTGTACTAAATTTAACAAATAATTTCTCCACGCATTGGTGAAAATTTGTATGTGCATAAAATGCAATCGTGAAGTAAATGCGAAAAATGATCGTGCCCTGTGTAGAACTATATTTGTTTTGTTTCAGAATAAAATTAATAAAAAATATATTAAAAAATAAGCATAAAACTCACCAGGAGCTTCCGAAGAAGTAGAGATCTTGATCTCATAAGTGTAAGTTCCTTCTTCGTTCGATGCTCTCAAACGGTAATCCCTTTCGGTATCGCTCTTCTGAACACTGTCGATGGTTAGGATTGCAGTCCACTTTCCTTTTCCCTATTCAAGAAAATTGTACAATTGATATAAAAAATGTTGTACAAATAATATAAAAAAAATTGCACAACCGCAGTGTCCACCATGTCTTAAATAAAAAATTCCAGGACTTTTCCAGGTTTTCCATGACAAAAAAAAATACTTTTCCACGTATCCTTCTTTAAAGTAAAATAATTAAATTTTAAAGAAAATAGTTGAATTTTTAACCAAATTGTTGAATTTCTAATTTGTGTCCTGGAAATTTCGGTAAATAAATATAATTTTGACAATTGGGACAAGCAATTTTAATGAAGAATTATAATTTTGACAATTGGGACAGTGAATTTAAGTTAATAAATATATTCTTGACAATCGGGACAGGGAATTTGAGAAAATCATTGTAATTTTGACAAGTGGGACAGCGATTTTCATTAAGTCATTACAATTTTGATAATTGGCACAGTGAATTTCAGTAGATAAATATAATTTTGACTTTTGGGACAAGGAATTTTAGTAATTATTTGTAAATTTGACAATTGGGAGAGCGAGTTTCAGTAAATAATTACAATTTTGACAATTGGGACAGTGAATTTCATTAAATAAATATAATCTTGACAATTGGGACAGGGAATTTCAGTAAATAAATATAATTTTGACTTTTGGGACAGGAATTTTTAGTAATTAATTGTAATTTTGAAAAGTGGGACAGCGAATATCACTAAATAATTACAATTTTCACAATTGGGACCGTGAATTTCACTAAATAAATATAATCTTGACAATTAGGACAGGGAATTTCAGTAAATGAATATAATTTTGACTTTTGGGACAAGGAATTTTAGTAATTATTTGTAAATTTGACAATTAGGACAGCGAATTTCAGTAAATAATTACGTTTTTGACAATTGGGACAGTGAATTTCATTACATAAATATATTCTTGACAATTGGGCCAGGGAATTTCAGTAAATAAATTTAATTTTGACTTTTGGGACAGGAATTTTTAGTAATTAATTGTAATTTTAAAAAGTGGGACAGCGAATATCACTAAATAATTACAATTTTCACAATTGGGACCGTAAATTTCAATAAATAAATATAATCTTCACAATTAGGACAGGGAATTTCAGTAAATGAACATAATTTTTACTTTTGGGACAGGGAATTTTAGTAATTAAATGTAATTTTGATAATTGGGATCTTGACATTTGGGACAGGGAATTTTAGTAAAGAATTATAATTTTTACAAGTGGGACATGGAATTTCAGTAAATAAATATAAACTTTACAATTGGGACATTTAATTTTAGAATTTTTGACAGGGACAGGAAATTTCTTAAAAATTAAGAATTTTTGCTTTAAAACCGTAAATTCGAGGATAGAATTATAATTTTGTCAATTGGAAATTGGGATAGGATGTTTTAGTAAATAATTATATCTATTAGTTTGGGACAGGAAATTTGAGTACATAAATACAATTTTGATAATTGGGGCAGGAAATTGTGGTATTAATTGTAATTTTGACAAGTGGGACAGAGAATTTCAGTAAGTAATTACAATTTTAACCATTGATACAGTGAATTCAGTAAATAAATATAATCTGGACAATTGGGACAGTTAATTTTAGAAAATCCTTGTAATTTTGACAAGTCGGACAGCGAATTTCAGTAAATAATTGCAATTTTGACAATTGGGACAGTGAATTTCAGTTAATAAATATCATCTTGACATTTGGGACAGGGAATTTTAGTAAAGAATTATAATTTTTTAAACTGGGACAGGGTTTTGAGCCAATAATTATATTTGTTACTTTAGAAGAGGGAATATTAAAAAAATCAAATTTCGTTAATTGGGAGAATGCATTTCACTAAATAAATATAATTTTGACTGTTGGGACAGGGAATTTTAATAATTAATTGTAATTTTGATTATTAGGACAGCGAAATTCAATAAATAATTAGAATTTTGACAATTGGGACAGTGACTTTTAGTAAATAAATATAATCTTAACATTTGGGACAGGGAATTTTAGTAAAGAATTGTAATTTTTACAACTGGGACAGGTTTTTTGAGCGAATAATTATATTTCTTAGTTTAGGACAGGGAGTATAAATAAAAAAATATAAGTTAGACAATTGGGACAGTCAATTTCCCTAAGTAAACATAATTTTGACTCTTAGGACAGGGAATTATAGTAATTAATTGTAATTTTGATAATTGGGACAGCGAGTTTTAGTAAACAGTTACCATTTTGTCAATTGGGACAGTGAATTTCAGTAAATAGATATAATCTTCACAATTGGGACAGGAAATTTGAGGAAATCATTGTCATTTTGACAAGTGGGACAGCGACTTTCAATAACTTATTACAATTTTGACAATAGGGACTGTGAATTTCAGTAAATAAATATAATCTTGACATTTGGGACAGGGAATTTTAGTAAATAATTGTAATTTTTACAACTGGGACAGGGTGTTTCAGCCAATAATTATATTTCTTAGTTTAGGACGGGGAACATCAATAAAAACTAAAATTTCGACAATTGGGACAGTGAATTTCACTAAATAAATATAATTTGGACATTTGGGACAGATTAGATTGGGAATCTAAAAAGATCAATTTTCTATCAATGATTGAACGTTAAACAATATGATTAAACTCAACGATCAACAGTCAAATTGTCA
>JAWWLR010000155.1:6857323-6873779 GCA_035041075.1 Acraspis erinacei
TTTTTTTTTTAATTTGTAAAATACCCGGTCAAAAAATAGATTCGATGTCATTTCCCGGTCTTTCCCGTGTTTACAGGTTTTCCGGTCCAGCGGCCACCCTGCTTTTACAATTTTTATTATTTTTTCGTCAAAATTGAACTGCTTACCCTTAAAATGATATTATATTGTGTAAAAAAAAATTCCCTGTGTCATCTAGACCCGTAGTGCTGGTTCTGAACCAAAAGATTCAGAAAAATGGCGACTCAGAATTAATTTTTTAACCGATTTTATTTCTGTTTATCATTTAATTAGTTTAGATATTTATGCTGAATTTGTTCGATCAACTGTTTGCTGATTTAATCACCTTTGTTTAGAACTTATTAAAGAATTAATTGGTTGATTTTTACCATTTTTTTACCATTTTTGCACAGACAAAAAATTCTGTAAGACAACTTTTTTCATTCTAGGAGAGCTAAATTTAAGAGAAGAGGATTTTTCGGTTCCGATTTTCTGCACCCTTTTTATATTTAATCTTCAGTTTCGAAGTAGCAAAATATACTTTTCCTTCAGGGACTCTACCACTGAAGCAATCTCACGGCTGCTTTCCTTTTAGTTTTTCTCTTCCAATGAATGGTTCTTAAAAGAGTGAATGGATGTGCAAGTGCCCAAGTGTCCCCAATGGTCGGTCAAACGAAAAAAACAAAAAAAAAACATTGAAGTACGACTCCCTGAACGATGAGAATTGCTGTTGAAGGAGGATCCTGAAGTGATTCTTTAGGGTGGAATTACAACCGTTAATTCTACTATTCGATAGCCGACCCCCATTGAAGAACATTTGTAGGGACATTCAAAGATAGCTTCAATTATTTATTAATTAAAAAATTTTATTATAAATAAATAAATTCTCTAATTCTTTCTGGATAACTTTTTCAACATAGAATTTTCAACAAAAAAGGTTCATCTTGAACAAATCAGTGGAATTTTCAACAAAATAGTTAAATTTTCAGGTAAAAATAAATTTTTAATAAGAAAAAAAAACCGAATTTTAAGCGAAACAATGAACTTTTAAGAATGTAGCAACAGTTGATATTTCAAGAATAATATATTTTAATTTAAAATCAGAAACAAATTAATTAACAAAAAAATAATTATTAATCAGAGTTGAATTCTCAAGTAAAACAAAATAATTTTTTAGCAATAAGCTCAATTATAAAAAATATTGATACTCTACCATAAAAGACGAATTGTAAACAATATTCCATAAAGTGTTGAATTTGCAACAAAAAAGTTTATTTTAAACCAAAACAAATTAATTTTTATCGAGATAGTTGCATTTTTTGACCAAAAAAGTAAATTTTCTGCAGAAAGAGATGTATTTTTAAACTAAAAAGAATAATGTTCAATAAAAGAGTTAAATTTGGAATCAATCAGTTGAATTTTCAAAAATATACTGAATTATTTAGCTAAAAAAAAATTTTTTAACAACAAATTTTTTTTAAAGAAATGAATTTAATTCTGTACCAAATAATTGAATTTTTAAATAAACTGGAATTCTTAAGCCAAACAGCCAAAGTTTCAATAATTTTGTTATTAAGTCATATTTTTTGGTTGAAAATTGAACTATTTTGTCAAAAATTCGCCTTTTTAGCTCGAAAATTCGGTACATTAGTTAAAAAATTTTTTCCTTCTTAAAAAAAAATTATTTTTTGGTTGAAAATTCAACTATTTTGTTGAACCCTTATTTTTTTATTTGAAACTTTATCTCTTTTTGTAGAAATTTCACCTTTTTGTGTTAAAAATAAAACTTTCAGGATAAAAATTAACTTTTTTGTTGGAAATTTAGGTGCTTTGTGGGAAATTCATATTTTCCGCTCTCAAATTGAAAAATTTCGTGCAAAATCTAACTATTTGATTTAAAAATTATGTAATTTGTTGCAGTTCTTTTTTCTCTGGGAAAATTAATTTTTAAAGTGAAAATTTAACTATTAATTTTTTGGTTCAGAATTCTTAATTTTTATTAAAAATTCGTCTTTTAATAGTAAATTCATATTTTCGTTTAAAAATTCTTCTTTTTTAGCTTAAATTTCAATTTTATTGAAAATTCTTCGGTTTTTGTAGTAAATTAATGTTTTTGTTTAAAATTTCAAATTTTTATTATAGAAAACTCAACTTTTGGTTCAGAATTCTATTTGATTAAAAATTCGTCTTTTTTCGCAGAAAATTAATCTTTTTGTATAAAAATGCATATTTTTTAGCTAAAAATTCAATTATTTGGTTCAGAATTATTTAAATTTGTTAAAAATTAGACTTTTGGCAAAAAATTAAAAATTTTTAATTAAAATTTTTACTTTTTGGTTGAGAATTGTTAAATTTGATTGAAAATTCGTTATTTTTTTTGTAAAAAATTAATGTATATATTTTTTAATTCATCTTTTTGGTTCAAAAATTAACAACTGGGTTACAAATTTGAAGTACTTTCTCGTAAATGAAAAATAAATGTCGTTAGTTTTTTCTTAAAAATTCAACTTTTTGGTTGGAATTCCTGAATTTTATTGAAAATTTGTCTCTTCCGTTGGAAATTGAAATATTTTCTTGCAAAATTACTTTGGTAATTAAAAAACTTACCAATTTAATTGTTTGTTAAAACTGGTTCCCTTTTTGAATAAAAATTTAAATTTTTGTTAAAATGAAAGTATTTTCTAAAAAATGTTTTTTTTTGTTGAAAATTAATCCAGGTTAGTTGAAATTTTAAGTTTTCGATGGAGAGTTCTTCTATTTTGTTGAAAATTCATATTTTTTGGTATAAAAAAAAGTCTTGAAAGTTCAATAATTTAGTAACAAAAATCCACTATTTGGTGGTAACGTGATTTACAGTTGAGCCCTTATTTGAAAATAACATCTTTTCTTGTTTAAAATATCAAATATAACATTTTTTTCTTGAGAATCTTATTCGAGTGAAACCCTTCAATAGTCCTCCCTTCTATAGCCCTTCTGAGAATTGAGGCCGCGCCGGAGGTAGGTATAACAGGGGCTGCGCGGGGTGCGCGGGGTCTGCGGCTGTCACTCAGGCGTGAATAAACAAAAGCGGAGCGGGCTATAATGAGTTAGTTCCTACCCACCAAATTTCCCACCAAAGTACCAAATTTAAATAAATACAGTGAAACTTTGATACTGTTTCGGGTATAGGGTTGGTGGCGGTAGGGAACAAACCCGATCGAGTTCCGCTCTGCTTGTTTGGTCGCCCCTGAGCGACCGCGGCACACCCCACGCAGCTCCTTCTACTCCTAATTGCCGCGCGGCGTCAATTCTCCGAAGAACTATATCGGGGCGCCCTATATCCGAGTTTCATTCTAGTGTCCGTAGCGAACAATTGCGAGACAATAGTGTCTTTAGTGTCACTTTTTGTCTACTTTTCCCTGACCAATAAGATTTCTAGACTCTGCCTAACAACGTATACAGAAGTTTAAAAAGAAATACAGTTTCGTGCACGGAACTTGGACAAGATAAACTGCCTTTTCTAGAATGAAGTGTCCCGTGTAAACCGTCTAGATTCTAGAAAGACGAATATCTCGGTCGTCTCAATCGAAGCCAGCGTCGCGCAATAAATCTTTGATATATAACGCTCGCCTGGAGTCTTTGGAGAATTTGATTCACCTTGTCAAAAATTTGGACAACACCATTCATCCAACTTTCAAACTTGAAGATTGCATTTGTTCTCGAAACTAAAGAAACCAAGCAAAGTTTCTGAAACAGGAAAACAAATCCTCAAACTCCTGACTATTCCGTAATTATATTTTTTGGACAGATAGCTGGTCTTTTGTCCCAAAATATAAAGTGGATCAATGATAAGCTTTTTTGGTTGAAACAATTGTAATGGATTCAATGCTGTGGTATTGTTGTGGGTGCTGTGAATGGTCCTTTGGTTCTGGCAGCAGCATTAAGAAGGCGTGGTTGGGGGTGGTTATGGCAGGCTATCATCCCCTGATACAGTTTTAACCGATCAGCAAAATTGTCACAGAGTTTTTCAAAACCACTTGAATTAATTTCACTTTTTGCAAAATATTTTTCAATTTTCTGGTTTGTGTACTTTCCAGAATTTTTTTATTATTCTGGAATTGTATAGCACTCCAACAAATTTGCGAGTGTTCTCAAATGTCTTTGAACTTTATAAATTGATCTGAAATTAATTTTGTAGCTGATTCTACTCTTAGGTACTAAAAAAATTAGCAATGTTACTTACTTAACAGAACTTACAGTAAACCAAAAAATGGGGGAAGTACTCTTCAAAAAATGGAAACTAACCTGTAACAAAAAAGAAAACCAAATTTAGATATTTGAAATGAATAAATCGTAATTTAAAATTCAGGACACTTCATATTTAAAGTCCAAAATTCTAATATTAGGAGATTTTGAATATTAATTATATTATTAATTAAATAATTAAATATTAATTAGAAAGACAAATGACTAATGAACTTTTGAATTAAAAGCTCTTTAGATTGCTTAAAGCTCTTGAAAATTTGTTAGAATCTTAAACATCTACTCAAAAATGTGAAAAAATGTTTGAAATCACTTCAGATGACTTACATCACTGAAAAATTTCTTGGCAACTTTTAGGATATCCTAAAATCTTTAAAATCTATTAAAAATCTTAGAAAATATCTTCAAATAATTAAATCTTTAGAATTTTTTAAATGATCGAAATTTATAATAACTCCTTGGAATTTTTTAAACGACCAAAAATATTTCAAATCCTTTAAAATCATTTCATGTTCTTGAAGATTTATTTGAATTTCAAAAAATACAATAAAATACAATTTGTACGCTACCCAAAAAAATTTAAATCTTTCAAAATCGTTATAATTTATTGAAATTTATTAAAAATTTCTTGGAATTTTTTAGAAAACCCTAATATATATAAGATCCTTTGAAATCTTTTGCAATCATTTTAAACTTATAAAATCTTTTGAAAATGACTTGAAAGTTAAGAAATCTCTTGAAAATCACTGGGAGTTTAATTATTATCAGGAATTAAGAATACTCTAAAATCTTTCAAATTATTGAAATAATTAAAAATTTCTTAAAATATTTAAATTCTTTTGAAATATTTTGAAATCCTTTGAAATCAAACAAATATCTTGAAAATGATTTTGAATTTATTTATTATTAGGAATTAAGAATACCCTACAACCTTTAAAAAAATTTGGAATCCTTTCGAATAATTTAAATTAATTAAAAGTTGATTGGAATCTTTTTAAATATCCGAAAGCTATCCTTAAATCTTTGAAATCCTTCAGAATTTTTTTAAAGAAACTGGAATAGTTACATTTTTAGTTAAAAAAATATTAATTTTCTTCTCAACTGATAAATTTTCCACTCAAATAATGAATTCTCAATTGAAATTGGGAAATTTCAAACAAAAAAATTAGTTTTTAACTAAAACAATGAATCTTCAACTGAAATAGTTGAAGTTTGAACAACAACAAATTTTTTTTACTAAAAAGCATCAATCGTCAACAAAAACTTACATAATTCGGTTTTAACTTACGAAAATCAATATTGAAACCAAAAAAGATAAATATTCAAATAAAAAATACAATATTTCATCCAAACAATGTATAGTTAAATTTTCAGTCAAAAAATGAAGTTTAAAAAAAAATGTTCAACTAAAATCATGAAGTATTCAACTGAAAATCGATTAAAATGATGAATTATTATTTAAAAAATAATAATTTTCCAAAAAATAGTTTATTTTTCCACCAAAAAGAAGAATTTTTAAACAAGGAGGTTAATTTTCAACGAAAAAGATTATATTCTACCAAAAAAGTAGTTTTTTTTTTATTAAAATACGCTAATTTTTTAAAATACATAAATTTTCAATTTAGGAAGACAAATTTACAACCAAATTTTTAATTTTTGAACTGGAAAATATCAATTCTCAACAAGTATAACGGTTAAATTTTCAGTTGAAAAAATTAATTTTTAACAAAGCTGATCAATTTTCAACCAATTGATTATTTTTTCAGGAAAAAACGGATTTTCCACATATGATATGAATTAAAAAAAGTTTAAGTAAAAAATATTAATTGTCATCTAAAAAAGTCAAGATTTCAAACATAAATAGAATAGCTGAATTTTCCGTTAAAATTTAGTTCTTTTAAAAAATTGGATTTTCAGAAATATAATTAAATTTTCGGTAAAAAATTCCCTTTCATGCAAACACAAAACAAGTTTTCAACCAAAGATCTAATTTTTCCAGCAAAGAAATGATTTTTTAAATAAAATTATGAATCTTCTATAAAAAAATTAATGTTCAATAAAGTAATTTATTTCTCAATCAAATAAGATATAATAATATAAGATTTTAATAATAAAGATGAATTTTTAACAATAACAAAATAATTTTTAAACAAGACGATTAACTTAACACATTAAAAATAAGTTTTTACCAAAAAAAGTCAATTTTGTAACAAAATACGTGAACTTTCAAAAAAAGATTATTGTCTAATTTGAAAAGAAAAACATTTATCCAAATTGTTAAATTATGAACTAGAAAAGGTCAATTTTCCTCAAATAATAGTTCAATTTTCTACTGGAATTGTTAAAAACATTATATTATAATTCAGAAATATTTTCTCTGTCTAAGCTTTGGAAAAGGAATTTTTAAATTGTGACGAATTTTGAATTGGAACAGAGATTTTTAAAACTCCTTTCTTCTAAATCCCAATTTTAATTCTTTTAAATCAAAAACTGCGCTACTCCAAGGAAAATTTTGTTTCTTTACCAATAATTCTTGTATTTCTGAAAAAAGATTCTTCGTTTGATTTCTTTAGTAGCTTAAAGGAAAAGCACCCGACCGGAAATCGGAAGTTCTGTGGTTCGCCTCCCAGCAGACCAAAGGAGAAGGTCTATTTTCGGAAAAAATTTAATTAAAAAAATGTTTAATTCATCACTCCATCTAGTCTCAAAAGACGTTAATAATTTCTGTTATTCTCTGATGATAATACAGATTCCTTTAAAATTGTACGTGAAACACCTGGCAAAAAATGCCTGTATTTTGAAAAAGGATTCTTCTTTCGAAATCTCTAGTAGCTTAAGGGAAAAGGACCTGACTGGAAATCGGAAGATATGTGGTTCGATTCCCAGCGGAGCCGAGGAGAAGATATTAGAAAACAATTAATTTAAAAAATAACGTGTGTATTTTTGCAAAAGGATTCTTCTTTCGAAATCTCTAGTAGCTTAAGGGAAAAGGACCCGACTGGAAATCGGAAGATATGTGGTTCGATTCCCAGCGGAGCCCAGGAGAAGATATTAGAAAACAATTAATTTAAAAAATAACGTGTGTATTTTTGCAAGAGGATTCTTCTTTCGAAATCTATAGTAGCTTAAGGGAAAAGGACAAAGTCACTTTTCTAAATTGAAAATAATTACTAAAATAGTGAAACTGTTTGAAAAACCCTGTTTTTATATGAATACAAAATATAAACATATAAACAATGTAAAAAAGTATTTTACGTGAAGAGCGATAAAGCCTTAATTAAATTAACATATCAAACTGGCGCTGGAGACTGGTAATTACATTAACATTACAAACATTTATACGCCCTCTATCTCTTGGGCGGAACATATGTACATTGTACCATCCGAGAAATATAATTTCATGAATGTGAAACAATAGCAAATTTTTCTTTAAAGAAGATGGTACCATAAAAATCCGAGAAAAATTATTATTCTTCATGGCATGGAATAACTGTCATTACTGATCACTTCCTCAAAGATAAGCTCTTAAGAAGCTCCCTATGTTATGCAATTCAGGTATCGTAGATCAGATGTAGAAATTTTTTCGCTATTTTATTCCTTGAGTCATAAAGATTCCTCTATAATTCATGAAGCTCATTATAATTAACGTTTTGTTGTACGTGATTTCTTTGTTGATGCATAAAATATGGAGAAAGATTACGTGTCTGAAATACTGAAACGTTTGGTTTTCTTTGCCAAGTTCATGGTCTCAAACGGAAATGTAAACAGATTTTATTATAATAAATCTGAAGGTGAATTGATCTTAATTAGGTTGAAAAAGTTTGAGTAAATAAAAGATTAATTTTTTAATTTATTTTTTCTGAAAAAAAATCTTTGCTCCACTGGGAATTGAACCACAGAACTTCCGATTACCGGTCGGGTGTTTTTCCCTTAAGCTACTAGAGAGATGGAAAGAAGAATCCTTTACAGAAATACACGCGTTATTTTTCCAGGTGTTGCGTATTCAGATTTTTCAAGGAATCTGTATTATCACCAGAGAATAATAGAAATTCGTAACGTCTTTTCAGACTAGATGGAGCTCAAGTAGCTTAAGGGAAAAGCAGCCAACCAGCAATCGAAAAAATTAAAAAAAAACCTTGCTTCCCTTTATGTAAAGTAGCTTAATTTTCTTTCTTTTTATACTTCATTTCAAATCTGAAGGTGTCAAATTTGGATCAAAAAGTAGGTCAAATTGTTGTAAAAAGGAAAAATATTTAAGATTTACTGAGTAAGCCATAAATGCAATTTGTAATTTTTTGTATGTGTTTATCAACTTTTTTTCCATTGTGCAACGCTTTGATCAATATTTTAATCGAAATACGAAACCGTTGATATATTGCGAAATAATTCAATCTTCTACAAATAAAAATGCAATCTCTGCAAAAAAATATTGCAAATAAATACTACTGCGAAATGCAAAGTTTAAATAACGATTTTATAACCCTGGGATAATATTCGCACAATTTACAGCCAAAAATTCTCTCAAAAGAGAGAAAATAAAGTGATTCTGTTTAATAAAAAATAGGGGAATTACAGGGGAATAAATTATTTTATTTAAATTAATGTAGGTATGATATTTATATTAATTTTCAGATAAGAAAAATTAATTTTCTACCAACGAGAAAAATATTAAGCCAATATTTTAAAATAATATTTCAATTTACAACAAAATAATTGAAAATTCAAGGAAAAGCGTGGAATTTTAAATCACGAAAAAGATTTAACCAAATTGTTATATTGTCCAGACAAAAAATTTTTTGCCAAAAAAGAATTATATTTTTAACTTAAAATTTTGAGTTGTCAACAAAAAAGTTAATTTTTGACAAAATACTTGAAATATCGACCCAAGTAGATAATTTTTTTACGAAAATATATTAATTTTCTACCCAAAAATAACAATGATCTAGAACAAGGCTGAACACTCTTTTAATTTGGAAACAATGATTTTTTTAAAAGAAATTTTCAAAAAGAATTTTTTTTACAAAAGAGTTTCATTTAAAACTCGAAAATATTAATTGAATACGAAAATGTTCATTTTTAATTTGACAGTTTAATTTTCAATCAAATAGTTGAATTTTCTACAAAATTTTTAAATTGTAAGACAAAAATAATTTTTTTTTTACTAATTTGTTCTTAGATTCATGTATTTTTTTTAAATTCGTCTTTTTCGTAGAGTTAATTTTTTTGGTTTCAAATTCGTATTTTTGGTTTTAAAATTCATCTCTTTTCCTAAAAATGTAATATTTTTTTATTAAAAAATATACTGTTTTGTTTAAAATCCTTCTTCTTCGGTTTAAAACTATGTTTTTAAAATTTAACTGTTTGAAAATCCATCGTTTGTAGTTCAAATTTAACTTTTTGTTGTTCAAAATTCATATTTTTTTGGTCGAAAATTCAACTGTTTTATTGAAACTTTATTATTTTAATTAAAACTTTTTGGATTAAATTTTACTTAATTTTTTTTCAATTCTACCATCTGAATATTCCAACCATTCTTTTATCTTGAGAGCTAAAAGGGTTTACAATTCCATTTTATCTTCTTCAATTACACCTGTCACAATTATAATCTTCAAGATGCTGCTGAAGTACAATTTTTAATTATGCTGTTGCACAGACAGTCTTCGCGTCTGCTCTCGCAGTATGACGATAACATTCAGCCCCCTCGCGTTATCCCACCACCATTTGAGAGATAGAAAAAAATGAAAAAGGACTCGCCTTCAAACAGAGGAAAGGAAAAAAACCCCTCATTAGGAGACCAGACTGGCGCACGTTTAAATGAGATCCGCAGCCTCAACAGTCGCGAGACGAGCGTCAGGATTTTTCAAAGCTGTTCCTTTGCATACTTCTCTTGTCCTTTTCACAATTTTCTCTTAGCCTTTTCCCATCGCCTAAATTACTCCCACCAGGTTTAACTCATTCCCCGCACTTAGTTTTCTGCCCCGAAAAAGAATGGAGATCATGCCCTCATTAAACGACTTGAATTCCAGATAGGATCAGTGGCAGGGATTAGGATTTCTGAGATAAGAGAGTCAAACAAGAAGGACATTAGCAAACTAGAATTGTGTACTGAGAGTTTTGTAGATTCTATTTTATCTCTTAAGTTGCTCTTCGCGTAGAGTTTGCCGTTTAATAGATGCAGCTATCGTGATCATTATCACCTTACAAGAAAATATCGTGGTGCCGCACATTAAGTTTGCAATAAAGACAGTCATGGGGACAATATTTAAAAAACAGTGTAAAAATGTACTGAAGCCAAATTAAAGCATACTTGGTTCATATAAAGTAATACGAATATTGAAATAAATTCAATTGCTTTTCATTTTGCACATTTTTCAAGAGGATGAGCACAACTAAACTTCATAATCAGTTTATAAAAAAATCAGCTGAAACTAAATTAAATCCCTTATTGTTTTTACTGTGGAAATTTTCTCTCGGCCTTCTCCCATCGCCTCAATTATCTCTCTTAACCCAGTTTTAAAAACATTCCTCTTTTACCCCTTTTTCAAGAAACTTAATATAACCCAATAATAAAAACCAATCAAGGCTGCTCCGTTGCAGACTTCTATTGTCCTTTTTACAGTTTTGTATTGTCCTTTCACAGTTTTCTATTGTCCTCTTTACATTGCCTAAATTATACCAACCCGTCCCACTTATTTTCCGCACTTAGATCGCTGCTCCAAAAAAGAATGAAGATCTTGAACTCTTTAGACGATTTGAAATTCCGATGAGTTCAATGGCAGGGAGTAAGAATGACTCCGTATATTTTTGTTAAAAAGTCATATTTTCTGGTAGCAAATTAAACTTTTTCAAAACCAAGAAACAATTTTTAACTAAAATAATGAATGTTCCAACCAAACCAACGACTTTTATACAAAAATTAAGATTTTTTAGTCAAAAAAGAAAAAAAGGTCATGAATTGTTAACTTTCAAGCTAAATAGACGATTTTTCCGTACAACCAGTGAATTTCCATACAATAAGTTCACCTTCAACTAAAATAGTGGCATTTCCAACATAGGAAATCAAAATGACCGATTTTCCCTGAAATTTCCTGAAAAATTAAATTCCCAGACTTTTCTGAAAATTCCTGCCTATAAGAGTAGTTTACAAAACTGAAATGGCAGAATTTCTGTTTTTCTTTTTCTTGTTTCTTGTCTTTTTTAATTCAATAATATTTTATCAGAACTGCTCATGATCATTGTCATCTTATAGGAAAATATTATCATTCCGCATATTAAGTTTGCAGTAAAGACAGTATTGGGAAAATATTTAACAAACAGCGTCAAAATTTACTGAAACCAAATTGAGCCATTCACGGTTTTTTTTAAATTAAATAATATTTCATCAGAAAACTGGAATTTTGCTGAAAAATGTTTACCTTGTCAGGTAATAAATCGCCCTGTTTTTCATATCATCCTTGCGTCATTTCTAGCTTTATCTGTTTCACTCTCCATTAAACGTGCAAATAAAAACTAAAAATATCCTACTTCGAGGGAAATATTCTGGCACATGCTTTTCACTTGTTCTGACAGTATTAACTTTCATTTTAACAATCCCAGGTTTACTCTAATTTTTTAATGAAATATTAGTAATACTTCTTTCTCTCCTTTCTATCAAATATTTTTTAATCAGGTATAAATACACTATATATATCAGGAAAAAGAAATGGCTTTAAAATATGATATGATGTAGGGGAAAATTATCTTTTGTTATTTAATTTAAATTTTTCTATAAGAATTTCACACATGTTATGCCAATTAAAAGAAAGAAACAAATAAAAAGAAATCACTTATTACAGAAAAATCCGAAGAACACAAGGTGGAGAAGGAAAGTCAGGAATGAGCAGTGAGGATGAGTAGGGCAAAAGTAGGTTAAGAAAACTGAGGTGTGAGAAAGTATGGTATGGGGCAATGGAGATGAAGCATTAGTAGAGGAAGGAAGGGAAAGTCATAGGAAGTAAAGGGAGAGTTAGAGGAGGAATAGTAAGGAGAGGAGAAAGAGGAATTATGATGGACAGTAAACAAAGGAGGAGAGTAGGGGAAAGGAGAAGAGTAGAGGAGAAAAGGAGGGTAGGGGAGAGCCAATTAGTCACTAGGAAACATCAATTCTTTTAGGTCTTTCTTAAAACCGAATTGAATTTCGGTTCAATATGAATTGAAAGTAGATTGGGGAAAGAAAAGCGTCTCGACGGAATGAAATTAGCATATTAAAGGCTCAAATCGCCGTCGAAATTTGGAGCGAAAAATCATCTCGTAGGAGACAAAAGAGACAGAAACCTGCTCGATGAGTGAGTCAGCTGGTACGCTCATTTTTATCGGAAGTTACGGCGCGAATCTCTTATCGGAAATTCTTCAAAGACCTATTGGATACCGACAGCAGGATATCGATAGTTACCAGCATTGTGTAACAGCTTCCATTGAAGAAAATAAATTTTTCCTCAAGCAGAGCATCGTAAAAAAATAAATCGAATATAAAATTTTTCCAATTATCATATATCTCAAGCTCTGAACAATCGAAGAAAGAAAATATTTTCCTTTGAATAACCACCAATACTGGTATTGTTATAAATAAAAGCACATATAAGTGGTTTCTAGTTTGAAAATCAAGAAATAAAAAATGATTAATTTAATTTTTCAATTATTTAATACCAAAGAAATATGAATTTGTCTACTACAAAGTGCTAAGTCAACTGCAAATGAGCCAAAGGGGCTAGAACCTCGTCCTAAAGTAGATGTGAGGACGAGTTGTACACTGTCCCAATAATCATAATAATTCTCCGAATAAATAATTCCCCATAAATGTAATCGCAAAAATTAAATCTTTATTGTTCATATCTAGGCTATGCTCAAATGAATCCTACAAAGGGAACCTTTCTAGCGATAAAGAATGCTGATTATCAGGAAAATCTTTTTTTTTCTTTTTTTGTGTCTTTAGCGACTATGCTAAACGAGTACTAATCTCCTTTACTCTTTTGCAGCTTTCAAAGTACCTTTGCTCTTTGTAACGAAACAATGGCGCTCTATACTCGCTTGCTCATGAAATACACATAGAGATTGGAAATGAAACCAGAACCTGTTGCCACCGACCGGCTTCCAGAATGACGAGGAAATTGGATTTTTCGAAGCAGTTTACGCTGCAAGGCAGAGTCAGGTCGGGAGACGTGACTTTTAAATAAATAGCAATTACCCCTAACGAGCACGGAGACACGTCAAGTTGACAAGAAAAGTGTGTTACTTTCAAAATGTATTGTTTCCATAGAACAGAATTTAAGAGAAAGTTCAGAGAAAATGTTTATCGTGAAGTGCGGAAGTAGGTGTAGGGCTCTTCCAAAAGACCGCTTTCAGGATTCTACTACTTGTTTTGGGTACAGATCGCAAACAAACGTACCGAACATTTCTTATAAAATTGATAGTTAAAACCTGTTTTTCCAACAGCACAGCCAGGTACAAGGAGAAAGCACAAGGTCGGGTACTTTCCGGACAGACCTTATAGTTATTAGTTTCAAATCTAATTAGTTCGTGCTCATATTGTATAGTTAAATTTCAATCAAAGGCATGGAGTAATGATTATATCAACTCCATAGCAGAATTGTCGCTTATGCCGTTTGCCTCGGTTGATTTGCCCCAACTTTACTCTAACTCTAAGCTTTGTCGCAGTCAATATGATCATATCTAAAATCTAGAACTGGAACATTCCCAAGCTCAAAACCAGGCACTAATGAGCTGAAGCAACAATGGCAAGAGCTAGCGTCGACAGGGTTTATCACTCTATGTGTACTGTATATTTGGTTCGGTTTGAATGCATGATCGGTGAAATAGGAAGCGGAGAGAGTAAACCGAACTGTTACCTTTGTGCAGTGCACTAAACCACTGAATGTACGCATTAATTGCTACTTTGATAAATTGTAAGCATCAAGAGGATCAACTCTGGGAATAACATCCTTAAATTTTTGTAATGAAAAAAAAATAATTTAGTGAAAAGCTTGCTCTTTGGGTGGAGTTTGCAGTTTAACAGATGCAGCTATCGTGATCATTATCATCTTACAAAAAAATATCGTGAGGCCGCACATTAAGTTTGCAATAAAGACAGTCATGGGGACTATATTTCACAAAAAGCGTAAAAATGTACTGAAACCAAATTAAACCATACTTGCTTAATATTAAGTAATACTAATAATGAAATAAATTCAATTTTTTTAAATTTTTTACATTTATGCAAGAGGATGAGCACAACTAATGTTAAAATGAGTTTACGAAAAAATAAGCTGAAACTAAATTGAATCCCGTATTGTTTTTACTGTGGGTGGACTGTTTCTAGGAGTTGAATGTTGAATCCATGAGGGATCCGACTGAATGTTCGTGCTGGTGAACAGTCATCGCAATGGAGAGTCCATTGGGGGCAGTGACTGCACTTAACACTCCTGAGGTCTGGGAAGAGCGGGTACTTCGTATAAATACCAACCCTAATGTTTCCGTGGCCTTATCCCAACGACATGCCATTTCCTCAAGTAAAGTTGTTGAGTCTCAATAGACGAAATTGTGTGCAACTATGCACTTGCGGAATTCTGTGTAAAACGCAACTACACTACCCCAGAAACGGCAATTGGGACGTCCAGAAACTCTAATCAGTTTATCGAAACTAGCCAAGAGAAATTTTCAGTTTCAAAGCCGAAAATTCTCTTAAAACAGGGTGCTTTTTCAGTCGAAATATTTAGAATTATTTGAATTTATAACAATCAATTCTTTTTAACAAAATGGTTGCCTTTATAAACACTAAGCAAAAGTGAAGAACTTTTTAGAAGAACGTTGCATTTTTAACACAAAGTTGCATTTTTAACAAAGAATATGACTTTCTACAATAAAAGATAAAAATTTAATCGACCAAATAGTCGAATTTTCAATCAAATGGTAGAATTGAAGAAAAAAAATTATTTAAAATTCCACAAAAAGTTACATTTAAAGCCACAGAGTTAAACATTTTAACATAAATAATTTTGTTTTCAATCAAAATTTGAAGCTTTCAACAGAACAGTTAAACTTTCTACCAAAAAATATGACTAACAAAATAAATTTTTAACCAAATAAATAATTTTCAAATAAATACTTGAATTTTACACAAATTAGTTGAATTTTCTACAAGAATGATGAAACTTCAACACAGAATAGTAAATTTTTAACAGATAGATAAATTTTTAACCAAATATTTAAATTTTCAACGAAATTGTCAAAAATTAAAACAAATCAAATTCAACCAACAAAAAATGAGTTTTTAGAAGATAGTTAAAAATTCAACCTGTAAAGATGAATGTTTAACTAAAAAGTTCATTTTCAAAAAAAAATGTTAACAAAAAAGTTAATTTAAGCACAAACAGTTTATTGTAAAACCAAATTGTTGGATTTTCAAGCCAAAAAGACGAAATTTTCTACAAAACAGTTGAATTTTTTACAAAAAATATAAATTTTTAACAAAAGAGTTAATTTTCTATCAAATAGTTAAACTTTCATGTGACTACTCAAATTTTAAACAACATAGTTAAATTTAAATAAAAAAGGTAATTTACTACCAAACAGTTACATTATTAAATAAATACCTCAATTTTTACGCAAATAGTTGCGTTTTCTACCAAAAAGATTATTTTTTATCTCAGAAGATAAATTTTCACCCAAAAGATTAAATTTGTTCCAAAGGGATGATGAAATAATTTATTAGAAAATAATTAAATGTTCAAATTTAAAATGCGAATTTTTAACAACCATTTAATTGAGAATAAAATAGTTTAATTCTAAACCAAATTGTGGATTTTGTAAGGTAAAAAGACGAATTTATTACAAATGATTTTAGTTATTAACAAAAAAGTTAATCTTGTACCAAATAGTTAATTTTTTTTAATGAATCCATGGATTTTTAATTAAATACTTGAATTTTCATACAAAAATATAAATTTTCCAACCAAAAAGTCGAAATTTTCACAACAAATTTTCATTTTTAACTCGAAAATATGCATTTTTAATAAAAAAAACTTTAAAGGCCAAATCTGATACTATAACTGTTTCTTCTAATTGCAGAAAATCAGGGTAAAAATGATAAATCATATTTGAGGTTTTCCTGTTGGTTCTCAGCATTCCTGTTATCTTCAAGAGGATCTGATGGAATTACGTGTACCACTTTTGATAATATTGC
>JAWWLR010000155.1:7006510-7021490 GCA_035041075.1 Acraspis erinacei
TTGTAAAGCCAGATTAAACTTAATAAGCCGGATTGTACTTGATAAGTCGGATTACAATTGATAAGCCAGACCACACTTAATAAGGCGGATTGCACTTGATAAGTCGGATTACACTTAATAAGCCGAATTGCACTTGAAATGCCAGGTTACACATAAAGATCCGGATTACACTTGAAAAGCCAGATTACACTTCATAAGCCAGATTATGCTTAATAAGCCGGATTGCACTTGATAAGTGGGATTACTCTTAATAAGCCGGATTACACTTTAAAAGTCGAATTACATTTGACGAACCAGATTACACATAATGATGCGAATTACACTTCATAAGCCGGATTACGCTTAATAAGAATGATTACACTTGATAAGCCACATCACACTTATTAAGCCGGATTGCACTTGATCAGTCGCAGTACACTTAATAAGCCGAATTACACTTGATGAACCAGACTACACATAATGATCCAGATTACACTTGATAAGCCAGATCACACTTAATAAGCCGAATTACACTTGATAAGTCGGATTACACTTGATAAGCCAGATTACACTTGATAAGCCAGTTTACACTTAATAAGCCGGATTGCACTTGATAAGTCAGATTAAACTTGATAAGTCAGATTAAATTTGATAAGCCAGATCACACTTAATAAGCCGGATTACACTTGATAAGCCGGATTACACTTAACAAGAAGGATTACATTTGATAATCCTGATTACACTAAATTCTCAAGATTTGATTAAATTTTTCGGCTGATGCCGCATTAGCAGTTCGTATAAGCGAACAGTCAAGTGGATTACCAGAGTAATTTTCCCCTGACCTTCAACCAATCATAAACGTGGGTTTTTCCTACACCAATAATTTAAAGATACTTTCGAGACATTAATCAAAAATGGCGCCACGTACTTTTAAATAATTGAATTGGCTGCAGTTTTAAAATTTCGAAAGCTCGATCATTTTTAGCGAATCACGAGGCCAAAAAAACCGCTATGCAACTTTGGGTACCGATGGTGTGTATAATGTATGTGGTCAGCAAGCGTCAGCACTTCCCTAATCGCCGTTTTTTCCCAACCCGTACCATTCCTCTCTTTCACTTTTTTTTTTACAGTTTCTCTTCCTCTCTAGAGTCTAGAGTCAAGTGCACACGCTTCAGAGCCTCTTTCAACTGAAAATTTAGTTTTTATTTTGTTATTCCCTCTGGTTGTCGCAGAGTTCCGAGAAACCAGAGAGCCCACGTGTTGATGGGAGGACAACGGCTCCTCCAATTAAATCGCATTTGCCCTGCTCTAGTTAAATTAAACCTCACCTCGACAGACCCACCGGGGCAAAGGTGTCCACGAGAAATTCATTAAAGCTAATATCTCCTCCAAGGAAAATAGAAGCGATGAAGAGCAGAGGTCTCGGATTTAATTCCGAGCACGGCTACAGTCTCAAACTTCTCAGAAATGTGCAAGAACCTCACCTGGAACAGAAAAGAGGGAAGAGTGTTTAGAATAAAAATAAAAACTGGAAAATTAAAATAAATAAGAGGGATCCCCTCTTTTTAGCTGGTTTACTCCTCCCAGCGTCCTATTAATTTGAAAATTTCCATAAACACCTAAAAGCGAAAATTTTGGCCTAATTTGACCCTTAAAACACTTTTTTAAAAGGTTTGAATTTATTTAATTTTAAATGTAAAAAGAAATGCAGTATAGTGGCAAACAATTGGTTTTGAAAGAGATTCTTTTTGATGATAATAATTTCAAAAATTTCTTAAACGATTTATCTCCTAATTTTTTACATTTGAAGGACAATATTAAAATACTTAAGTCAAAATATCGCATTTTCCAAAGAAATAGGTGAATTCTTGATTAAATAGTTTAATTTTAAACTAAAAAATACGAAATTTCAACGAAAATTTTAAATTGCAACCAAATAGTTGAATTTCAACTAAATAAATACAATTTCAAACAATGATATAAATTTTCTGATAAAATCAGAAATTTTGGATGAAAAAAGTGAATTTTTAATAAATTAAAATTTTCGACAAAATATGTGGCCTCCCAAAAAAAAAGACTTGAATTTAAATTTAAAAACAGTGAAATTATTCTTAAAAAATACGAACAGATAGGTTTTCAAACTAAATATACGAATTTTCAACAAGATTTGAAGTTTTAACAAAAAAAATTTTTTCACAAAATGAAGAAAAAAATGTTGAATTTTCAAGCTAAAATGACGACATTTTCACAAAACAGTTCAATTTTTCAACAAAAAAAAGTTAAATTTAAACAAAAAAGTTGCATTTTCAAACAAAAAAGGAAAAATATCTATGAAAACATTTTAAATTTTCTACCAAGAAAAATTTTTCACTCGCCAATGAATATACATTTATCAGAAATATTGAATTTTCAAGCCAAAAAAATAATTTTCCACAAAACAGTTGAATTTTCAACCCAAAAATATGAATTTGGTTAAAAAAAGCTAAATTTCAAACAAAAAATCCAAATTTCTGCGAAAATCATTGAATTTTTAACAAATTAGGTACATTTTCAACAGCTAAGATACATTTTAAAATAAAATGAGGAATCTTAAAAAAAATCTAAAAAATTAATATTCTTAACGAAAAATATAATATTTGATCATTCAGCCAAACAAGATGTTGATTAAAAATTAAAAAAAGTTAAATTCATCCAAAAAGACGAGTTTTCAATCAGCTATTGAGTCCTCATTCAAAGAAGATTAATTTTAAACAAAAAAGATGAATTTTCAACCAAAAAAAGAAAAATGTCGCTTCGAACGTTTTAAATTTTCTACAAAGAAAGATTTCTCTGTCAAAAATGCAAATAAATTTATCTAGAATTTGAAATTTTTAAGCAAAAAAAAAAAATAATTTTCTACAAAACAGTTGAATTTTTAAACCAAAAATATGTATTTTTAAAAAGAAGCTAAATTTCGAACAAAAAATCCAATTTTCCACGAAAATAATTGAATTTGTTAACGAAAAGGTACATTTTCTATTAAATTAATTAATTTCAAATAAAATTTCAAAACTGTAGTTCACCTTTTAGACAAGTAGCTTTTTTCAAACAAAAAAAATATTTTTTAAAGAAAAGTGTAATATTTGATATTCCAATTAAAAAATATTTTACTTTTAAATTAAACACAGTTGGATTCATTCAAAAGAATTTTTAATAAAATAGTTAAAACCTAAACTAAAATAAATTATTTTCAACCAGTTATATTTTAACCAAACAAAAACTAAAGTTCTATAAAAAAATAATTTTGAAATCAAATAGAAGAATTTTCCACAAAAAGAGGTATTTCACTAAAGAAAAAATTTATTTTTGAATAAAATAATAAAGTTTCAATAATAAAATTAATTTTCATAATTTCATTATTTTTGTGAATAATAATTTTGTTTATTTCTCTTTTTTCAACAGGCGTTTTTTGGCTGACATTAAAATAAGTTTTGAACCTAAGAAAGGTTTCAACTGATTTTCAAAATTAAAATAATTCAGGGGTCAGTTTAATTTTCAAAAGGAAAATATGAATTTTCAAGAAAAAAGTTAACGATCTACTTAACAGTTCAATTTTTAACCAAAAATCCCAATTTTTCAACAAAAGAATTACATTCATTACATTTATATACTAAAAGGAAATTGAATTTAAATTTTATTACAAAATTAAATTAAAATGAAATTTTTCACCAGATAGTTGATTTTGAGCCGAAAGTGACAAATTAGTTAAAAATTAAAGAAATAAGAATAAATTTAAGCCAAAAAGTAGAATTTTTAAACGAATAAAATAATATCCGAACCAAAAATATAATATAAAAAAATGTCTTTATTGTGAAGAAAAAAATTTTCAATCATAAAAGTTTGAATAGTAAATCAAATTCCCTCTTTCGAATTTTGAAAGCCCAAAAGACCAATTTTTCAGAGTCTAATTTTTAACAGAAAAATTTGCATTTTTAACAAAAAAAGTTAATGTTCCCCTTAGGAGTTCAATTTTTAACCCAAAATGAAAAATTTGCACCAAAAGAGTTACATTTTTAACCAAATAGTTGATTTTATAAACCCAAAAAAAATTTAATTTAAATTTAATTACAAAATTAAATTAAAATTAAAGTTTTCACCGAATAGATGATGTTGAGCCCAAAGTGAAGTAGTAGAATTTTTAAATGAAGAAGATCAAATACGAACCAAAAATATTATATAAAAAAATTACGGTCAAGAAAAAAAATGGTCAAACTTAAAGTTTTAATAATGAATCAAATCCCCTCTTTCGAATTTAAGAAAAAATTAGATTTTTAACCAATTAGTTGAATTTATAAAAAAAAATGTAATTTAAATTTAATTACAAAATTAACTTCAAATTTAATTTTATCAACTGGTTGATTTTGAGCCCAAAGAAATAAATTAGTGGAAATGTCAAAGAAAAAAAATAAATTGCAAACCAAATAGTAATAATAAAACAAATACCCTTTTTCGAAAAAAAAAATTTTTTACCTTAAATTGAACTACTGAACCGTTGTGGATTTTTTAATTCTGAAATTGAATCCGTGGTCTTCTTGTTTTCAGATAGGATAAGATTGTCTGTGAGGCTAGGCTTGAATTTACGGTACCGGAAGTGCCAGACAAATGTGATTATCCGGTACTCTTCTTGGAAATTACGCGACGATGTGGAAAATCGATTTATTTTTATACGGCACTTTTATTGGAACACCGTGGAACGGCATCGACTCGTTAAGTAATTAGTTTACTGCCTCCTTCGAGGAATATCTGCTAAAACTCATTTTAATTGCATTAGCTCGAAGGTTTTTTATTATTTCAGACTTCGCAGCCCAAAATCATCTCAAAACGGGAGAAATAGGGCAATTTTCATGAAAATTGGGGGAATTTATTTTTAAAAAAAATTTTAATAAAATTTAAATAAATCTTTTTTTTTAAGATTTTCTAATATACCAAACGAAATTAACTTTTAAACAAACAGTTAAATTTTAAGCCAAAAAAATGAATTTTATCGAAGAATCCTTAATTTTAAAATTGAATTTGCAACCAAGAAAAAGTTGACAAAAAGAAAAATATTTATTTCGAAAAAGAGGAATATTCTATGAAAATCATAATAGTTTATATTTCAACCAAAAATGTTGTTGTTTTTAAATCAAAAACAGTTCTTAAATGCAACCAAAAAACGAGGAATTTTCAACAAAATAGATGAATTTTTAAACAAAAAAATATTTTCTACCAAAAAAGATCAATTTCCCGCAACAAAAGATAAATTCTACATCAAATAATTGAATTTTTCAGAAAAAAAATCTTTCACAAGACAATTAAATTTTTAACCAAATAGTTGAATTTAGATGCGAAAATAACAAGTTTTTTTAAGGCCCTTTGTATTTTGAACCGAAAATATTTCAATTTTAACAAAAAATTTAATTTTTCATCAAATAATTTAATTTTTAGCTCAAAAAGACGATTTTTTTAACAAAGTAGTTACATTTTATTTTTCCTTACCAAATATAAATTTCTAACAAGTTATTTTCTAGCAAAAAGTGGAATTTTCAACCCAAAATGAGAAATGATCAACAAGCCAGTTATATTTTTTTTACCGACTATTTGAATTAAAAAGGTACTAATAAAATTTTTTCAACAAAAACTATAAACTTTGAATAAAATAAGTTAATTTTTTACCTAAAATAACAAAATTACCAAAAAATATTTTATTTTTTGTTAGTAAAATATAAAATTTTAACCACAAAGTTAATTTTGCACCAAATAGTTAAATTTTCAACTGAAAATAAGAATTCTTTAACAATATATTTAAATATTTAAGCAAAAGATATTCGAAACAAAATTTTTTTTAGAAGAAAGTTGTATTTTCAAATTACAAAATATAAATATCCAACAAAAAAGTTTTTTCTTCACAAAATAATTAAATTTTCAACCTACAAATACGAATTTTCCACACAAAAAAACATTTTCAAACAAAGAATTAAATTTAAAAGACAAAAAGACGAATTTTTTCAAATATATTTGAATTTGCAAGAAAAATTAATATTTTAACCAACAGTAGAATTGATGAAAACTCCTGTAAAAAAGCAAGTATCAATTTGATGATTTGATGATTGGATGTTAAATAGGATTTTTAATTTGGATTTTAATCTAATTTAAATTTCTTAAATTTTAAACAGTTAAATTTTCAACAAATTACTTGAAATTAAAAGACCACTTTTTCAGAAGAAAGTTTTATTTTTCAAACTAAAAATATAATTTTGCAACGCCAAATAATAATTTTTTTAGGAGATACTTAAATTTTCAACATAAAAATATAAATTTTCAATAGAAAAGTTTAATTTCTACAAATTGGTTAAAGTTCCAGCCCAAAATTACAAATGTTCGACAAAATATTTGAATATTTAACCAAATAGTTGATTCGAAAAGCCAAAAAGATCAATTTTTCAGATGATAGTTGCATTATTAACAACAAAAAATATATAAATGTTAAACGAATAATTTAATCTTCCGCCAAATAGTAGATTAGTCAAAAAGATCAATTTTTCAGAAAAGGTTGTATTTTTCAAGAACAAACTATAAGCTTTCAACAAAAAAGTTAATTTTCCACTAAATAGTCGAATTTTCAACAAAGAAGTTACATTTAGAACCACAAAGTTGAATTTAAAAGACAGAAAGACAATTTTTTCAAGAGACAGCTGAATTTTGGGAAGAAAAATTTGAATTTTCGAAAAAAAGTTAATATTTAAGCAAACAGTTGAATTTTCAATAAATTAATTTAAATCTAAAACTCAAAATACAAATTATTTAGAAAAAAAATTTAATTTCTACTAAATAGTTGAGATTTCACCCCAAAATTATAAATTTTAAACAAAATAGTTAAAGTTTTGACAAAACAGTTCAATTTATTTAATTAATTAATTCAAATAATTTAATTAAATTTAATTAATTTAATTTTTTTATTTTTAACCAAAAAATGTGACTTTTCTGCTGAAAAAGATGAATTTTTAATTTAAAAGAACGATTTTTCTTTTCAAAACAGTTGCATATTCAACCAAGAAGAACTAACTTAAAAAAAAAAATAAAAAATAGATTTTCAGATTGAGTTCTACCAACTCAGTTTGCATTAAAGCGAAAACAGAAAAAAAAACGGTAAATTACTTTTAAAAAGGGGACAAAAGAGGATATTAAGAAACTGGGAAAATATGCGAATATAGGAAAGGGCGTGAAATCTGGTGAAAATTTGCAAAAAAGTAAAATTAAAAAACAGTCGCCTTGAAAAGAATAAAAGTCAGCTTCATCCATTGATCGGAAACACTTAGTTTCCTCAAAAGTTTGTCCCTTTCCTTTGTACTTGTTGCGAAAATAAGTTGAAAGAGAAATAAGTAAAAAAAGAGAAGGTCAATCGAGGGTTGTTCCAGCAGAGTCTTTGTGTTGCTTTCCCGCCGAAACGTAATTTAAAAGTTGGCAAGCCTGGTGGCCGTTGAAGCGAGACCCTTAATGAAACTTCCTCGAACTCGCACTTTCAATTTTCCACCGGGCACCTTGCTTGCACCCTGCTTGAAAACCTCTTTCCTCTTTCCGCTTTGCCCTCTCCTCCTGTCATCCACTTTTCCCATCGGCCTCTTTCTGCCTGCTCGATATCGCTTCACGATCATCAAAGTTCATTTTTTTTCTCACCGCACGTCTTTGCGTCGTTTATAACCCGCTCGTTTCCCTTGCCTTTAATTTCTTATAGCGACACACGAAGGGTGAAAATACAAAATTACCTTCCTTTCTTGCCCTCAGGCGCAAACGTTTCAACTAATATTGATCCGACTGGAAGGGAAAGCAATCAAAACATAATAACATTATTTTAAGAAAATGTGCAAGGAGCTGCAGGCCTTGGATTCGCTTCAGGAACCCAAAATAGTGAAAATATTGCTACAATTTGAGGGGACAAAGCGCGCCAAATAGTGAAATACGCTTAATAATTACAGAACACTTCAGTAATCACACACATGACGCATGACGCTATACAATGCTATACAAATGGGCGTATTGCGCAATACCAATGAGCGTATGCCGCTATGCACTGCTATAAAAATGAGCGCATGGCGCTATATATTGATATACATATGAACGCATGCCGTTACATACTGCTATACGTAGAAGCGCATGACGCTATACACTGCTAATATTTTTAGAGTCACAGTGTAAGTTTGAGAGCGAAGGATGGTGAGAAAGGGAGCGAGCAAGAGAAATAGAGAGTGGTGTGAGGGAGAGAAGTAGAAGAAGCGAAGGAGAGATAGGAAAGGAGAGGGAATAAGATTCAGTAAGTGGGAGAAGCGAAGGAGAGATAGAAAAGAGAAAGTATTGCCCTGGAAGCGTTACCGTTACCTTTACCTACTTCAGAGATAAAGAAATAGTGCAATAGTTTCAAAAATTTGAACAAATAGTGTTAAAAATACTGATATAAATTTTTTTTCATTATTAAACTTATGTCCAGTTTGAATTTGAAATTATATAGTCTAAAATTCAAAAATGTGCAATGGAAAATTAACTTTATTTTATAAACAAAATTTCTAGTTTTTTACCTAATATTTTTAAACGATTAAAAATGAACTTCAAGTTTCATGTAAAATTTTATTCTTTAATCTACAAATGATCAAAATTCAAATTTATTTATGACTTTTGCCTATTCCCTTTTTCATGGATAAAAATTAATCTGCTTCGATTAAATAATAACTTTTTTTATTGACAATGAACTTTTAAGTAGAAAATTTTTAAATTTGTAAGTTTGGCTCGAAAATTAAACAATTTGCGTTTTTGGTAGAAAACTCAAATCCTAGGGTGAAAGTTCAACTACTATCTTTAAAGTTATTTTTTTTCAAGATTCATCATTTCAGATAAAAAAAAATTTTCTGTTTGTGAAAAATTCATTTTTTTAAATAAAAATATAAGTATTTTATTGAAGATTCAACTAATTGTTTGAAAAATAAATTTTTTGATGACACTTCACATTTTCGGGTTAGAAATGTAACAGTAAGTGATTTCTTTTTTCGGTAAAACTAAAACTATTTGGTTGGAAATTAATGTAATTTAGTTCAGGATTCATAGTTTTGTTTGAAACATCATTTTTATTTTTTAAGTCCAACTGATTGTTGAAAGTTTAACTACTTACTTGAAAAATAATTCTTTTAATTGAAAAGTCAATTTTTTAGTTAAAATTCAACTTATTCGTTAAAAATTAACTTTTTTGTTGAAAATTACATACAACTTTATTTTTGAAAAAAATAATTCAAGTATTACATACCGAGTCTAAAAAAACATGAATTTTCAACCAATTTTTTAAATTTTCATCTAAAAAGGATGGATTTTTAACCAAAAGCAGAATAATTAATTTTTTAGTTAAAAACACCTTAACGCCTTAACCAAGAAAGAAAATTTTCTAACCAAAACGACTCATTTGATAAACATAGAAAAAATTTTCAGTCAAAAAAGAAACATGCTTAATTGATTATTCATTTTTATGGAAATATAAAGTAAATTTTTTAACTTTCGGATAAAGAAAAAAGATTGAAAAGTATTAATTTTTTTTATTAAATCCTATCGATCCTTTTTAGCCGGACAAATTATACTAATTCAATAAGCAGTACTTCAATTTCTCACTTGTTAGCCAAACCAACCCTAAAGAGATTTTATCAGCGCAAACAATCACCGCTGAAAAATTCAAGGAAACGATTTCGTTGCAAATCCAGTTGATCTCATGAAATCTGGATCTGAATGAAACGAGTGGGAGGATTCTAAAGTTACCAGTCCCCTACTGGCTAGGCTTGGTCGGATTAGTGAATAGCGAAACTCAAGAATTCACTCAAGGAGGAAGTGTGCATGTCGTTACTGAAATTCTGCGTTTCCTCGCATCCTCTTCTTATCAGCATCACGATACTTATGATATTTTGTCTCTTTAGTTCAGAATAATGATATTTTTTCAGTAGAGAACTGCTTTTCATGGCAGTCGTCGTGAAGGTGGTGATTCCAGTCATAACGTCAGTCCCACCCAACTTCGGTCAATGGAGGAAGAGAATAGGGACAAAATTAGAACCAGAAGAGTCATGGTTGGTTTTTTTTTCGTACTGAGAAAATCACCAGCCTTCTGCATCACGAAACTTCTGATCTTGTCTCTCTTTAGTTGAAAATAATGATATTTCTTTGGTATAAAACTTCTTTTCATGGCAGCCCTACAGAAAAAGAATATCCATCATCGTGTCCAAATTACAACGTTCTATATCCAAATTGAGAGTTTCTAGATGAAAATTCCTATGTTACCGACTTCGAGAACATTCTAGAACTAAAGTGGTTCATGCCCGTGCTGACATTCTAGAAACATAGCACGGAAATGAACCACTTACGCTGTTAATGGTCACAAAGCTACTTCGGGGGAGTTAAAAAGACACTTTATATTTGGCAAGCAGTGTTAAGAATTGCTTTTTTTTCGAAAAAGAAGAAACATAATCACAAATAATTAAAAAATAATCCGAAATAATTAGCTAAGTCATCGTGAGTTGGTGAGTTTCGTTATAACGTCAGTCCCACTCAACTTTGGGAAATTGCTATCTTACCGACTTCGAAAACATTCTACAGCTAAAGTGGTTTACGTCCGTACTAAACATCTAGAAACTTAGCACGGACACGAACCACTTCCGCTGTAGAAACTAGAGACTAGAATGGTTTCCAAGTTTAGAAGGTAGTAATTTGCCGCTAGAAAATCCTTTGTCTACCTACTATCTCGAGTGAGTAAAAAAGGACACTTAATGTTTGGCATATAGTGTTACGAATTGCTTCCTTGGAAAATGAAGAAACATGAACTCCACGCTTCTTTTCGCGATGCCAGAACAAGATCTACTCTGACATTTATTGCGCCGCTTTTCCCCACAAGGATGAAGTAGGAAGATTGCTGTGGCTTAGATAAATCGCATGCAAAAAGTGTCCACAGGAGGAAAAATGTCAATACTTTCAGCGCTTCGAAAGGATAGTCTCCCGACTATTTGCGCTAGTCCAACGACGGGTTTCTTTGCTATACTTATCGTGGCTTCATTTTTAATTTAAAAAAAAAAACAGTTTAAGTCCAAAAAATACAAATTTTCTCGAAAAAAATTGACTGTTCAATCGAAAATGATCAATGTTCCTCCAAAAAGTTTAATTTTCCGCAAAAAAACAAAACAAATTTTCTACAAAGGAGCTAATTTTTAAACAAAGACATAAATTTACAACTACAATAATGAATAATCAGCTGGATCACTTAAATTTTTAGTTAACAAATAAAAATGTTAACCAAAAAAATTAAAAATTAAAAAAATTAAATATAAAATATACTTGATTTAATAGATTTCATTTTAAAACAAAGTAGATTAACCTTCAACCAAATAATTAAATATTTAAATACAAATACGAATTTTTAAGCAGAATAATAATTTTCTACAGTAAAGGAAGAATTTTCAACAATTAAGTTTTGACCTAAACACAACAAATTTTCAACAAAATAGTTCAATTTTTAAAACAGAAATTAATTTTCTAACAAAAATGATGGATTTTAATTAAAATAAATGAGTTTTTAAACATATATTTCGATTTTCAAGTAAAAATACATTTTTAATCAAAAATCCTAAAAAAAAAATAATTTTCAAGAAAATAGTTAATTTTTCAAAGAAGACCATTTTTAACTACGTGCAAGAATCCGAGTAACAAATGGACCACCATGTCCAAATGATAACGTCAGTCCCATCCAACTGCGGTTAATAAAAGAAAATTATAGTGACAGAATTAGATGAGGATTATAGGTAGATTATTTGGAGTAACAAATGGATCATCGTACTCAAAGGAAAACGTCAGTCCCAGCCAACTTCGGTCAATAAATGAAAAGCATAGGAGCAAAATTAGATTAGAATTTCTTGTGGATTAATGCGTGTAACAAATGGATCATCGCATCCAAATGATAACGTCAGTCCCACCCAACTTCGATCACTAAAATAAAAGTATAGGGACAGAATTATATGAGGATTGCAGGTGGATTAATTGGAGTATCAAATGGAACATCGTACTCAAATGAAAACGTCAGTCCCACCCAACATCATTCAATGGAGGAATGTTTTTGTTTCTCTGCGAGTAATTCTGCAGTTTTCATCCTTTCTGAGCTTTTAAAAAATAAAATTATGAATATAAATTAAAATAATTAATTGCCTTCTGGAACCCATTTAAATAAACTTCTGGGTCAGATGAATACCTGAATTTCTTGAAAAGAAAAGAACGTTCCGCACGTTCCCATAGCAGGTTCATTACATTGAGCTCACGTTTTTGTGCCAATCTCGTTCATTGAGTGTAACCCTGCGATCCCATCTGGAGTAATTAAGGATCTCACTAAATTTATTTTAATCGCACGAATTACTTTTGGTAATAACTGCTAACTGCTGTTTCGACAGATTTTCTGATTTAACAGTTACGCCACGAACAAATTATTTAAACAATTATTTTATCATATAGTGTATATTTTTGATTGAAAATAATAATTATAAATAAATCTTTTTTGGTTGAAATTTTATTAATTTGATTAGAAAGACATTTTTCTTGGCTGAAAATTCAATTATTTAGTTCAAACTTCAACAATTTTGTTTAAAATTATATTTTGGTTTGAAAATTAAATATTCTTAAACAAAATTCGCCTATCGGACTTAAATATTTAACAATTTGGTTGATTTTTTTCTCTTGCATGAAGAATTTTTTTGTTTCAAAATGTATGCTTGTAGGCTGATTTAAACCTCAAGTGCTAGAACCTCGAAATTTTCCGTTTCACCTAGAATGGGTCCAGCAGACCCAAGCAAACTTAACTTGAAATATCTCCTGTTTAAATAAAGTTCACTCAATTTTTTAATTGTAGCCCAAAGTCTACGAAAAATAAATAATCTAAAAATAGATATGAAAATTGATTTCGCATAAATACTTTTCAAAAAATTATACAACTTTTTAGAAAAAAAACTCTGTTGGAAAAACGTCCGGGTCCCTGGAACCCATTGTAGATTCAACCCCTTTGGATTATTAATATTTTTGATGATAGAGAACTCATTTTTCTTCATCAAACATGAAATTTTTGCTTGAAAATTTGACTTTTTGATAGAAAATTTATATTTATGGTTAAAAAATGCACTACTTGGTTGAAAATCCATCTTTTTTTTAAAGATTAAACTATTTTTTTAATTAGCATTTTCTGCAGCAATATTTGCAAAGATCTATTTTATTTTTTTTTTGAAAATTCATCTATTTGGTTACAAATGTGTCTTTTTTTTGTTGGGAATGCAATTAATTTATTTTTTAATTTTGTTTTATTTAACTGAATTAAGCTGTTTTTTATTAAAATAAACATCTTTCTGGTTCAAATATCGACGATTACGTTTTTGTTTAAGAATTCAAATTTTTTAATTGAATGCCGAGCTACTTTGTTCAAATCCATTTGTTTTATCCATTTTTTTTAAATCCATTTATATTTATGGTTAAAAAATGCACTACTTGGTTAAAAATTTGTCGTTTTTTATAAAAAAAATACTTTTTGTTGTTTTTAAAAATTCCCCAAATTTTGCAAAAAACTCGTCCCCCTTTTCCTGTTTTGAAAGCATTTGGGGTCATGAAGTCTGAGAGTTTCTTTAATATTTTTTTATCCTAAAAAGGACTGGTTATGACTTTGTCAGGGCTCTTTTTTGTCTCTCGAAATGTATCCATTTAAAATGCTTAAAGGTGCTTCCCCATAATCCGACAGGAAATAAAGACGCGGGATGAGCAGGAAAATTACTGTCCAATGTCTGGACGGCCATTAATGAGACCTATAATTATTCTCGCTGCATGTGCATGTAAGATATCTATTGTTCACGGGCTTCCACTGTTTTCAATACGATTGTCCGCGAGCTTATTGTTAGAAGTTTCTATTGTCATTATTATTTCATGGCATTATAGCCCAGATTTATGAGATTGTACAATTCCTAGGGTATAATACTACCCTAGTACTTGAAACAATTTTAAATCATACTAAATCATTTTAAAATATTACTTTTGGTCCAATACTACTCAATAAATCAATACTCAATACTAATCAATTCGCGAGTAAATATATTTTTTACGAATTAACTATAAACGATCAAAATAATTAGGCCGTCAGTCCCACTCGGCGTATGGTGGGACTGACATCGGAGTGGGACTGCCGTCAGGTGGGACTGATATCGGAGTGGGACTGCCGTCAAGTGGGACTTAAGATAATAGTAAACGAATGAATATACTTGAGTATTTATAATTGAATGTGAATAATCGTATTGAAAACAACATTAAAGTTATAATTGTAAAGAAAAATTGTATTCTTTAATTCACTCTACCGATTAGGTACGGGGATAGGTTTTAAGTAACGGGAAAATGATAATAGATTTCTAAGCTTTTTTTTAAATTTCTTTGAGGTTCTGTTAAACATTCGCTTAAATTTTATTTGTAGACCAAAATATTACTGGTCTCAATACTACTCAATAATCAATAATATCCAATCCGTGCGTATATATATTTTTCCGAATTAACTGGAAACGTCCGAAATAATTAGTCAAATCATCGTAAGGAGGTGAGTCTGCTGATACCGTCAGTCCCACCCTACTTCGGGTGGGACTGACTAGGTATTTTTTTTATACAATAATAGTATACAATTTTTTGTTTCTCAAAAGTATTCAACGTCCGAGTAAAAAATAATAATAAAAAATACCTCTTTGAAGGGTTAAATTTCGTGATTAAAATCAGAATCATTTTTAATCAAATAAACTTTAAAAATAATAATTTGTTTACTAAAAAATTTTAGTTTATAAAAAGAAAGACACAAAATTTCTACTGAGATTTATTTTAATTTGAGTTTTTTTCATTAATTTATTCAAATTTTTACTCATAGCACTTAGGGAAAAATTAGAATTTGTAAAAATAGCTGAAGAAA
>JAWWLR010000155.1:7044496-7055075 GCA_035041075.1 Acraspis erinacei
AAATCAATTTGCATTTTTAAGTCAAAAAGACTAATTTTCTTCAAAGATGTTGAAGTTACAAGAAGTAATTTACTTTTCACTCAAAACTATCAATTTTCAACCAAAAATGAAGTAGCCAAATTTTTCTTTAAAAAATTAATTTTCACTAAAAAAAAAGGCATTTTCATAAGCAAAAAAAAAATCTGCAAAGTTCAATCTCCAACCAATAAAATAAATTTTTACCAAAGAAGTTTAACCAAGTAATAATAAGAAAATAATAATAAAGAATTAACTTTCAAGCGAAAAACGAAAAGTTTTTTTTAGCAAACAATAAATTAAAATATGCTAATGATATTTTGCTTCCTAATAAACCGTGGCCTTTCGTGTTAGAGGACAATAAGTCTCGTATCTTAAAACCCCTTTGGTGAAAATTGCCTTTTTAAACAGAACGAGTAAAGATATCTCAACTGAAAATGTTTTGAAGCACGCAGCTTATGAAAACAGTTTATTAAGTTAAAACAGGTTTGTTGGAATTCTTAATTCTTCTTTTCTATTTTCTTAACTTTCATTAGACAGAATTAATTATTTTAAATGAGAATGAGGAAAAGCATGTGACAAATTTAACACCTAATTTGATCGTAAACGCGATAAGTATAGCGTGCACAATCCTATCCATTAAACACAAATTCGTGTCACACACGATATTCTTAATCAAGTTCTCCAATATGACGATAAAATGTTCTACTAGGTTCCCTTCACAAGGCACATTAAAATGGCCCTTTTTTATTTTTAAATCAAAATAGAAACAATCCTACAAAAAACCGTCTAGAAATTAAAAAAAAAAAATATTCTGTAATTGCGAGAGAGGAATTTGCGTAAACAGTTTCAAGGTTAGTTATTGTCTCAATTAAGCATTTCGTGTAAGCACTTTCAAGATTATATTTTCATTTCTTCTTGCATTTTCGACTGCGTCCTGTAGTGTTTACGCGAATAGCCCAATTGAGATAATGAATAACCTTGAAGTTGTTTACGCAAATTCGTCTCTCTGAATTAAGCAATATTATTTTTTGACGTAATGAAGGAGATTTTAGAAAATTTACTCAGACATGAACCGCGTTAGTTGCAGAATTTTCTCGACGTCAGTGAGGTAATAATCTTAATATAAAAACGCCCCTTATATACTTTCATATTGTATAACTCATCCCCCTTTAAAAAATCAATATCAATATTTGCATTTATATTTTTCATTAAGGAAATTCATAATTCTATTTTCAAGACACAATAGTTTTATATAGGTAATGGATTAAAATCAACGGTGATGTATTCTTCCAATAATAATGTACACTGGTATCAATTATGTTTATCTGGAACAATCTGATACGTTATGTACGTTTTTCCTATTTGAACAAGCGTTTCAATGAGGATTTGATGTTGATTACCATATTGAAAATCAGCATTATTCAAAATTTTGTTTGTTTAAATAATTTTAAATACTCTGTAAATTCAACAGCTATTTAAATAAAAAATGAAGTTTCGCAATTGGTTTGTGTCTGCTAAGGGTAGCCTAAGTAATTGGAAAGAGGGAGCATGTAACTGATGTCTATCTGTTAAATTTTTAATGCACACTAGAAAACAAACAGGCTCGTAATTATATGTTTTACACTCGAGCGAAACAATGCGACAATTTCGAGACATTACACCAATTGTTTAGATAGGATCGTGCATAAAAGAAGTGGTATATTTTCTTCTTCAATTTATTTTCTTGATAGAAAATAGAGTACAACGAGATAAAGAATGACAAAGAATTGCTAAGAAATTTTCTAGAACGTCAATTAGGCTAGATACACTGGAAAATCCAGTTTCTTTGAATCAAGTTCCTCTTCTGCCGGATGAAGAATCTTTTTCACATATTCTTCACAATTTTTATTTATCGCGATACGTTTACAAGTGACTGGAAACCCTTGCAATGAAGACGTTTCATTTCATCTTATCAACTGCAAAGAAGCCTTTAGAATCCTCAGTAGGACGTCCTGTATGGCATGGAGTCACGAAACTTTCAAGGAATTAGATTTTATACTCCCGAGAGCGCAAAACTGGGACATTCTGATTTTATTGTCAACCTTCTTTTCAGATTTCTCTGATTCCATTTCAGTTTCTTAAAAAATTGTAGTTTAAAGTCTTTTAGATAGGAGTAAGTTCGAAAACAAATTAGCTTAAGTTTACTTGAGAAATTATTTAGGACTGTTAGTTGCGAATCTAATTAAAGAAAAAAATAGTTTCCTCAGCTGTGGATTGTGTTCGTGAGTTTAATATTAACACAGTGATCACAGATGCTAACTGATTGGAGGAGAACACAACTAGAGAGAGGTTGTAGAATTGCCACCTCTGTACATTGCCAAGATTCACTCTGACACGTTTCAATGTTTGTCGATAGGATAAGACTACATATAGATTGTACAAATTCGCCTAGTATGCAAATTTCGCCTGACATCCCTTACTCTTGCAATTTACATTTCAGGAATAATTGTCCTTGTGGCCGTATAAAGAAAAGATACCTAGTTTTGATTTTCAAATGAGGTGCGGTTTGTGTTTGCAGAGCGCTGACAAGTTTGTAACGACAGTTTCTAAAAGGCCTTCAATAGTTAATTCTGGCTGAAAGTATTACAAATTTCTGGATGTCTTTATTAGTTTTTTCAGCTTCTGAAGTAGGCAAGCAGAGGCTGAAGTGGTTTGTGTCCATGCTAAGTTTCTAGAATGTTTCCGATGTCGTCGCAAATTGCGAGAGACGAATTTGCGTAAACAAATTGAAGGTTATTTATTATCTCAATAAGGCATTTCGCGTAAACAGTTTCAAGATTATTCTTTAATTTGTTCTTGCACTTTATACTGCAATTTAGAAGAAAAAGGACAAATTAAAATATACCTTGGAAATGTTTACGCGAAATACTTAATTGAGATAAGAAATAACCTTGAAGCTGTTTACGCAAAAACCGTTTCTCACAATTACGCAACATCATTTGGTGACGTAATTGAGAATATTCTAGAAACTTAGCACGGATAAAAACCAAATCAGCTGGAGAATGATCTCAAAAGTCGGTAAGATAGGATTCTTAATTGAAAATGAAAGCGAATACGATTTTCAAACAAAATAATATTTTCAAAAGTGGGTAGAGTTTATAGTTAAAAAAATAAAACAAAAATGTTGATCCACAACTTTACAAAACTTTTAATTAAGCCCTTACAAAATTTCGACCGAGAACATCTCTTGAATCCAGGAATTAATTATCTAAGTTTAGATACTGAAATACATTTCCCTGCCTGAGGACAGAACTTCCTGAAAAAATGCAATAAAACGATAATCCAGACATCTCGATTTAATAAAAAGCCGACCTCGGAAACTCTCGGAATGGACAATGTAAACTAGAGGCACGGAGAGGAGTAATAAAGTTTTCCATGAGGTTTTTTATTATCTCCAATAAAAAAGAAAATGAGAAAAAAATGAAGAAAATCTAATTTTGCCTACCAAATTCTCGGGATGTCCCTTTAATTTTTATGGCATTAGGGATAAATTATTTTTAATATATATTAAAAATTTAACTAAATGGTCGAAAAATAAACTAATTTCCCAAAAATTAATTTTTCTGATGAAAGATTCTTCATTTTAGTTAAATATTGTGTATGTAGTTGAAAATTTAATTATATAGTGAATTTCATTAAAATGTTTGTTTTTTTTTTGTAAGAAAAGAAGATTCTATCTTGAAAATTCATCTAACTGTTTTGGTAGAAACCACGTGTTTTATTGGTCAAGAATTAATCTTCTTTATTAAAAATTCTTTTTTTCGGTTGATGATTGCCCCATGATATTGAACTTTCTAAATAACATAATCTTTTTAATTAAAAATATAATCATTCGATTTCTGGTTGACAATTCAACAATGTGTTTGAAAATATTTTTTTTTGCAGAAACTTCACCTTTAAATTGTAAATGTAATTATTTAATTTTTAATTAAAAATTTAACGATGTACTTAAAAGTCATCTCTTTATGTAGAAAATTAAAGTTCTGAGTGAAAAATTTAGTTTTTTTGTTGTTAAAAATGCAACTGTTTGGTAGAAAGTTAATCTTCGTTCAAGATTAAACAATAATCCTTTTTTGATTGAACAATCAGTTGTTTTATTTAAAAATCGTCTTTTGTGTTTGAATTTTTATGCCCGGGTTTTCCCAGTTTTATTTTATTTTCCAGCTATGTTACAGTTTCCGGTTAATAGAAACCCTGTTAAAAGTTTAAATGATAACTCTGACACAACCTTCATATACGACAAGACACATGAACGTGATTATAATAAAAAGCTCTATTTCATAGCTATCAAAGCTGTAGTATCAGTCACGGCGTGCGTCAGACGTGCGTCATACGTGATTATCCAAAATTCTACCTCTGTTTCATTGTCTATGGTCTTTTTTCCAGAGCAACATTTGTCCAAGTACGTACGACATTCAAAAATAAAAATTATCACAACCACTTGACTTAGACACAGTATTTTGTGTACGAACCTTTTGTACGTGACACATGTGGAAGAGTTAACTATTTCAACTCATGAATTGTCTTTAAAAATTATGAGATATTTTTTCTGGTTATCTCTATCTTTTAATTAATCATCCTTCTTTTTCTTCGTCTAACAATTATAAACATAGAGATACGAATTTGCGTAAAGAACTTCAAGGTTACTCATTATCTCAATTAAGCATTTCGCGTAAACCATTCAAGCTAAAATTTTGATCTGTTCTTGCATTTTCTACAGCAAATTATGAGAAAAACAGGAACCAATCAAAATATAAGCTTCAAACTGTTTACGCGAAATGATTAAATGAGATGATTAATAACCTTGAGGTTGTTTACGCAACTTCGTTTCTCACAATTCCGTGATATCATTTCATGAGGTCATCGGGAACATTCTAGAAACTTAGCACGGACATTAGGCCCCAAATTTGTAAAGGGTTTTTTTCGTGAACTAAAATTAGAAGAGGGAAGCACCGGATTTCTTTTTCGTCTTAGAGAAACGAGGACGAAAAAGGCTATGCAACAGCGGAATTAATCACAGTGGTCGCGGTTGATGAGCATTGCCAAAACACCAACAATCCCTCAAATTTTGCAGGGCTGCCAACCCAATTTTATCATACCATTTATCAGAGGCTGTTAGACAATGGCGACAAGCCTCGCATTGTATTGTTCACCGTGACCTCTCGTGCCAGATGCAATGCATCTTTGCACTAATGTGGGTGAACCCGATTTCCAAGATTTATTATACAAAAAGGACAAATCTGCAATGATATAAAGTTTTGGCACAGGCTCTTACAATTTTATTTCCGAAAAAAACTCTATTGAAATTAATGTCGGGCACAGTTCGGACCTTTAGAGGAAAACAAACCTTAAAGAGAATATTTTCAGAGTAACTACTTATTTTCCATAAAAAATCATTGCTGAGATTCTTAGTTCAATTCTGAAAAAAAAATAAATAAATAAAAAATAATAAATTCTTCCTTCAAGCCATGAAGACAAAACTATAAATAAGAAATATTGATAACTATTGCTGTATTATCGAGGAAGATTTTTATCTGCACTTTTATAAGTGATAAGAATCAGATACAACAATGTTTCCGTCGATTTTAAATAAAACAATGTTCCTGGAATTATCAAATAAAACAATGTTCCTGAAGTTTTCAAATAAAACCATGTACCAAGGAAAATGAAAATTTAATTTTTAAAACATATGAGATATGTGACTTAGGGCAATAAGACTGACTGTTTTCGAATGTGGGACTCATTAAAAAAGAAGACAACCCTTCGGTACCAGGAGTAGTAATTTCTCAGAGAGTTGATTTTTACTGCCAAGCTAATTGGCTGTAACGAAGTTACTCACGAACCTTAATGAGATCATTAATCTATAAATGTCTTATAACTGTCCGCTCCTACTATTTAACATGTTTTCTATCTTTTATGAGTGTCAGAGTTGATGCAAGGAATTTTTAATTAATTAAAATTCGTTTTCTTTAACAACGCACAATTCTTCCTGTGGGAAATGGAAAGCTTCTTAGAATGCGCCTCCTAGAAAATATTAAATCGTATTTTAACCTTTCAGTATGGCTGTGACTTGATTTTTTCACTAACGTAGACCTCAGTTCGCATAGACTGGACGGTGCGGTCTGATAAACCGCACGGCCATTCGCCCGTACGAATTTGTATCTTCTTGCTCAAGTAAGGGATTTTCAGGATGTATAATTTTTCTGCGAGGCTAACTTTATTCGTGATTCATTACCGAAGTCACTAGTACACCGCCCAGTCATGTATGAATATTGGTTATATTTAGTCAATTTTTTTCTCTCACTTTCTTCCTTAATAATATAACCTTCAAATTTAAATAAAAATGTATGTATTTCGAAATTCTATTTGTATATTTTCATTATTTTTTATTCATTGCAGAAGCTCTTAGTACACCGCCCAGTAATATAGGTATATTGGCAATATTGAGCCAATTTTTTAAAATTTTCATCCCCAATAATATAATAGTACAATTTCAATAAAAACGTATATTTTTCGTATTTCTGATATTTTAATATATTACTTTTGATTCATTACCAAAGCTCATAGTATACCGCCCAGTAAAGGCATATTTGCAACATTTAATAATTTTGTTGATTTTCTTCCCCAGTAATATAACCATCCAATTTGAGAGGAGACGTATATTTTTCGTATTTCTCATATTTTGTTATCATTATTCTTGATTCATTATCCAAGTTTGTAGTATACCGCCCAGTAAAGCAGGCGTATTGTCTATATTTAGTGATTCTTCATTTTCTGTCCCAATATTATAACAATTCAATTCGAACAAAAACGTATATTTTTCGAAATTTTGATATTTTCATTATTCTGCATTGATTACTGAATATTATAGTATACCGTCCAGTCACGTAGTCATATTGGTCATATTGAGACAGATTTTTAAAAACATTTTCTCCTAATAATGTAACCAACCAATTTCAATAAAAATGTGTATCTTTCGAAATTTTAATATTTTAATATCGTTATTCAGGATTCATCACCGAAGCTTATTGTACAGCGCCTAGTCAGTTAGGCATATTAGCCGTATTGAGACAATTTTTTTATTTTCTTCCCCAATCAAATACAATAATATTTGAACAAGAACGTATATTTTTCGAAATTTTTATGTTTTCATTATTCTTTATTCATTACGGAAGCTTATAGTGCACTGCCCAGTCACGTAGGCATATCAAGACATTTTTTCACTTTCTTCCCCAATAATATATCAATCCAATTCGAACAAAAACGAATAGTTTTCGAAACTTTGTTATTTTCATTACGGAAGCTTATAGTACACCGCCCGGTGACCTAGGCATATTGCCCATATTTAACTATTTTTTCATAGTCTTCCTAAATAATATAACCATCCAATTTGAATAAAAACGTATATTTTTCGAAATTTTGATGTTTTCATTATTCTTGATTCATTATTATTACTGAAGTTTATAGTACAATGCCTAGTCACGTTGGCAGATTGGGCATATTTAGCCAATTTTTTCATTTTCTTCTCCAATAATATAGCAATCCAATTTTAACAAAAGCTGATATTTTCGTTATTCTTAGTTCATTACTGAAGCTTATAGTATACCGCCCAGTAAAGCAGACATATTGGACCATTTTCTTCACTTCCTTCCCCAAAAATATAACGATTCAATTCAAACAAAAACGCGTATTTTTAAAAATGTTCATACTTTCAGTATTCTTCACTAATTGCTGAAGCTCATATTATACCGCCCACTGACGTAGGCTTATTGAACAAAATTTTCACTACCTTCCCTAATAATATAATAATCCAACTCGTAAAAAAACGTAAAAAAACGTAATAAAAACGTAACGTAAAAACGAAATTTTGATATTTTCATTGTTCTTGATTCATTACCGAAGCTTACAGTACACCGCCCAGTCACATAGGCATACTAAGCCAATTTTTCACTTTCTTCTCCAATGACATAACAATCCAATTTGAACAAAAGCGTATATTTTTCGAAACTTGGATATTTTCGTTATTCTTAGTTCATTACTGAAGCTTATAGTATACCGCCCAGTAAAGCAGAAATATTGAACCATTTTTTTCACTTCCTTCCACAATAATGTAACCATTCAATTCAAACAAAAACGTGTATTTTTTTTTAATTTTCACTTTCAGTATTCTGCATTCATTACTGAAGCTCATATTATACCGCCCAGTGACGTAGGCATATTGAGCAAAATTTTCACTACCTTCCCTAATAATATAATAATCCAACTCGTAAAAAACGTATATTTTTAGAAATTTTGATATTTTCATTGTTCTTTCCTCATTACCGAAGCTTATAGTACACCGCCCAGTCAAGTAGGCATTTTAAGACATTTTTTCACTTTCTTCTCGAATGACATAACAATCTAATTTGAACAAAAACTTATATTTTTCTAAATTTTGATATTTTCGTTATTCTTAGTTCATTACTGAAGCTTATAGTATACCGCCCAGTAAAGCAGACATATTGAACCATTTTTTCACTTCCTTCCACAATAATATAACCATTCAATTCAAACAAAAACGTGTATTTTTTTTAAATTTTCACTTTCAGTATTCTTTATTAATTACTGAAGCTCATATTATACCGCCCAGTGACGCAGGCATATTGAGCAAAATTTTCACTACCTTCCCTAATAATATAATAATCCAACTCGTAAAAATAGTATATTTCTCGAAATGTTGATATTTTCATTGTTCTTGATTCCTTACCGAAGCTTATAGTACACCGCCTAGTCAACTAGGCATTTTAAGACATTTTTTCACTTTCTTCTCCAATGACATAACAATCCAATTTGAACAAAAACTTATATTTTTCTAAATTTTTATATTTTCGTTATTCTTAGTTCATTACTGAAGCTTATAGTATACCGCCCAGTAAAGCAGACATATTGCATAATTTTTTCACTTCCTTCCACCATAATATAAACATTCAATTCAAACAAAAACGTGTATTTTTAAAAATGTTCACTTTCAGTATTCTTCATTCATTACTGAAGCTCATATTATACCGCCCAGTGACGTAGGCATATTGAGCAAAATTTTCACTACCTTCCCTAATAATATAATAATCCAACTCGTAAAAAACGTATATTTTTAGAAATTTTGATATTTTCATTGTTCTTAATTCATTACCGAATCTTATAGTACACCGCCCAGTCACATAGGCATACTAAGCCAATTTTTCACTTTCTTCTCCAATGACATAACAATTCAATTTCAACAAAAACGTATATTTTAGAAATTTTGATATTTTCATTATTCTTGATTCATTACCGAAACTTATAGTACACCGCCCAGTCGCCTAGACATATTGGCGATATTTAACCAATTTTTTCATATTTTCCCCCAATAATATAAAAATGCAATTTGGACAAAAACGTACATCTTTCGAAATTTAACAAGGTAAAGTTTGGACGTTTAATTAAACCTCATTAAAGAAAGTCTTTCCACTGAACAGGCTGTACTGAACTAACAAGGTCCGTCGCGCACGAAGCGTTTGTAATCCTCGTCCAAAGACGAACAGACCCAGTTCGTACAATTAATGTTTTTTCGCGGAGGCAAAAAAAAAGAAAAAAAATGGAGAAGAAAGTTGGAAAATCCCTCGAACCTCTGGACGAACGCGAACAGTTGCCGTGACAAGGCACTCGCCAGAAACTACCCTGTTTCACCAACCATGATAATTAAAATCGCAACTTTGCATGTTTCAGCTTCTCCATCCGCTGGTGGGCGGGAGACAGGAACTTTTAACTTTTGTGTCAGATTTTTCCTCCCTTTCTTTGCTTCTGTCCTCTTAACCTGCACCTTATGAGCCTCAAGGACTGAACAATTTATATTCATGAGGATTATTTTTTTAGAAAAAAAAAAAAATTATCATCATTTCCTGTTCTTCCTGAGCGCACCTGGCGCTAGCGATTTATAGGATATCCCTACGGGCGGACACGTTTGAGTTTCCAACAAGAAAGTGCTTTAACGCCTTTCTGTTTCTAACCGTTTAGAAACTTTTAGCCCGCGACATTCATAATATTTACTTTGAGACGTATTCCAGACTTTACACACTTCCCCTATTTCCCTCTTTCCCCTTTTCATTATTTTTTTCTTAAATACTCCTTTTTTCACCCTATTTTCAATAAACTCTCTTTTAGCCCTTTCTCAAATTTTTTTCCTAAAAAGTGAGTGTTAAAGGATTTACGGTAACAATTCACCTGCTGTAGATAGTTATAAACAAATGGCATAAGCAAATTCACTTTTTGAGCAACTGTTTAAAGTTTGAAGCACTTTTTCCAAAATTTGTTACAATTTTTTTGTTACTGATATTCCGAAACGGTAGATGAACATTTTATGAAAAATTTAATTGTTATAAACAAATTCACAGTGTGGGTGGTTACGATTATAATAAAATATTAATTAAAGTAATTCAACCACGTAGTTGAATTTTCAATGCAAAAGATGAATTCTCTACAAAAAATGTAATAGTTGTTATTTCAA
>JAWWLR010000155.1:7059770-7073301 GCA_035041075.1 Acraspis erinacei
TCAAGGTTATTCATTATCTCAATGAAGCATTTTGCGTAAACACGAACCATCTATTAATTAGAATAACTATGACATCGGCTAAAAAACTTTCATCCGAAAATATCAAAATCGCACTTTTCATGCTAACAACTGCAGTATACAGCGAAGGTTCCCATTTGCGCTTGCTTTTCCTTTCGATCGTTTTCTTTGAGCGGGAATTGTTGCCTAGTACTTTTGTAAAAATGCAAAGGGAAAAGAATTCCTTAGTTTTTATCAATCGTTTCTCTCCCCTTCATTCATTTCACTGAGTTTCGATCCCTCTGCATCGTTGCATCCCTCCTTTGCTTTTCACAGTCTTTCTATTTTCCACTTTTTTCCGCTCGCTGCCTCATTTATTATTCCACTGGCTTGTGTTATATGCGTGCTTTCACTCGTCGGCCTTCCCTCTATTACAGTAGACACGAAATGAGAGGAAAGCTTCCTCAGAAAGCTCACTTCTATCTCTCGTACGTTAAAAGATCCTCAAGATGTGAATTGCGAAAGCTAACGGAAAAACCCAAACTTTCATTATTTTAAGACTTCCAATTCCGAATTCTTTTTATTTCTGAGGTTGAAATTTAAATCCAAAATATTTTAGGACGTTTTTAAATAAGAAATAATTCGCTTTTAATGTACAGTTTTCTTCTTATGTTTAAGACTTGAATTGGAACAACCAATTTGTTATCTTTTTTTTTAATTTATTCTGAAGGCACTTAATTCAAAATTATTCAATTGCAAATCCTTCAAATATTCAGAAATTGTGCAAATATAAAATCTCTCAATTTTGTGTTCTACGATTTTAATAACCTCGCAATTGTTCACGCAAATTCGTCTTTCAAAATTGAGTAATATCATTGTATGACACCATCGGATCTCTGCGAGAACATTCTGTAGCTGAAGTGGTTCGTGTCCGTGCTGATTTTCTAGAATTTTCCCGATGACGTCACCAAATGATACTACGCAATTGCGAGAAACGAATTCGCGTAAACAACTTCAAGGTTATTTATTATATCAATTAAGCATTTTGCCTAAACACTTTCAAGGTTATATTTTGATTTTGCTCTTGTTTTTCCAATAACCTGCAGTAGAAAATGCAATAAATTTGACTTTGTTTACGCAAATTTGTTTCCCATTGCGCAAGGTAATTTGATAACTTCATCTCTTCACCAGAAAATAACGTTTTTCCAACAAGATTTTTCTCATAAGGAAGACAGATAAGAGTGAGGTATATGCATGAAGATTGAAACTTAAAAAATGGAGATTCTTCGTCGAGTTTATCGCGAGATAAAGTGGCGAAGGAGTCCACTTTTCGAGGTGCAAAGCACATGCATCGATTTCCTTTCCCGGACTTACCACGAGACTTTCGTCCATAAATCGATCGAGATGGAAAATAATAATAATAGTGGAGGTACTGAAGATAGACGGGAAACTCTCGACACGAGCGCCCAAACTGAACTGCTACTCAGCCACCTCCTCGAGAAACTAATAAAAAGTATCCTACATCGATGAAAAGTATCCTACGTCGATGTTGGAAAGGATGCTGAGAAAGTGTTAAAGAGAACCGAAGACGTTCTACACGAAACGAGAACAATACCATGCCTTTAAGATCGTGGTTCCAGATAGAGTATCGAGTGTAGTCTAATACTGAAGAAAAATAAAGTAAATCACACAGATAAATTCGAATTACAGATTCCGAATTTTGCGTAAACAGCTTCAATGTTATTTATTATCTCAATTAGCTTATCTCATAACTAAGTTATGAGATGGAAAGCGGTTCGTGCCCGTGCTAAGTTTCTAGAATATTCGTGAAGGTTAACGATGAGGCCATAAAATCATATTGCACAATTTTGAGTAACGAATTTTGCGTAAACAGATTGAAGGTCATTTATTATCTCAATTAAGCATTTCGCGTAAACACTTTCAAACTTATATCAGATATTTTGATTTGCAGGTCTACATGGCTACTTAATCACCTCCTCAAGAAACTAATAAAGAGTATCATGCGTCGATGAAAAGTATCGTCAATATTGAAAAGGATGCTGGGAGAGTGCTGAAGAGAACCGAAGACGTTCTACACGAAACGAGAACAATACCATAGCTTTAAGGTCGTGGTTTCAGAGAGTATCGAGTGCAATAGGAGAATGGTGGAGAAAAAGAAGAAATAATGAAATTACACTTCTGCTTGTTAGAATTCGTAACCTTTCATCATTGGCTTTGGAAAGGCTCTCCATTCCTGTCAACCACAACAACATTGGCAGGATTCGATCCCAAAGTCGAGGTAATAACTATTTAACAACCAAACTTATTCCATTTCCAAGCTTCTTTTTCCTTTAGAGTTCTATTTTCCATTCCTTCCCTTCCTCTCTTTCTTTTTCTTCTTCTTTTAGAGCGATACTCGAAGGAAAGTCGCGGGCCTTCCAAAGCTCTTGAGCCTTGCTGGGAAAAATCCTTGTACGTACACCTTTATAGCTTATAGCTAGCGCCTGGAATACATTTGCTTCCTGGCCGGAGTGAAAACTTCTTTCTTACCTTTTCCCTTTATTTCAGTGGTTTCTTGTTTTTATTTTTCTACGACTTTGTAGGTAATAAGTGTTGGTCTACTGACTTCACAGCCCAAAATGCTATCAAGATAGGAGAAATGCCACCCCATTTAGAAATATATTGCATTCTCGACAAAATAGTTGGATTTTCCATTTTAAAGATATCAGTTTTCTACCAGACGATATGAAATTTCAACGAATGCTAGAAAAGTCTAAAAGTTTAGAGAATATTCGACTTTTAAATTGGGCAAGATGAAATTTCAAAAAAATAGTTGAATTTTCGATCATAAAAGAGAAATTTTTAATAAAATATTTGAACTTATTATAAAATCTATAAACTTACAACCAAATTTTCAACGTACAAAGATCAATTTTCAACAAAAATTTCCTCTTTCAAGCAAAAGGGACCAATTTTCAACAAAATTATATTAAATTTCAATAAAATAGATAAGTTAAAAGCAATAGGGGCGAATTTTCAGCAAAATAGTTGAACTTTTTAACAGAAAATTAATTTTACACTTAGAAAAATGAATTTTTAATCAAATAGTTGAATAACCAAGCCAAAAATTTGATTTTTTAGAGAGAGTTCAATTTTCACTTCAAAAGGAACTTTTATTAAAATACTCGAATTTTCAACAAAATAGTTGAATTTTCAAGTAAATAGTTTAATTTTTTTCAAAAGTGATCAAGTTTTTAACCAAAACCATGAATTTGCAATGAAAACAGACAAATTTTCAACAAAATAATTAATTTTGAAAAAAAGTTGCATTTTCAAAAGATTTTTTGAATTTTTAACCAGATAGTTCAATTTTCAAGCAAGAGATGATTTTTTCACGAAATATTTGAATTTTTAATGAATATTTGAATTTTTAACAAAAGCTGAATTTTCAATAAAAAATTCCTTTTTAACAAAAGAGAAGAATTTTCAACAAAACAGTTGAATTTTTAACCAAATAGATGAATTTTCAAGCAAGAAGATTTATTTGAAAAAAAAGAATTTTCAACAAAATGTATGAATTTTCTAACAATTAATTGAATTAAGTTAATTTTTTAACTAAAAAAGATAAATTTTCGAAAAAATATATTAATTTTGAATCCAAAGTACAATATTCATCTAAAAACGATACATTTTTTTAACAAAAATGGAATAGGTAAATTTTCAATTAAAAAGGTTAATTTTCAGTTGAAAACGCTAATTTTTAGCAAAGAAAAAAAACGTATTTCCAAGAACATATTTAAAATTTCAACCAATAAAACGAGTTTAAACAAAGTAGGTCAACTTTCAAGCAAGTAGTTGCAAATTTAAAAAAAATTCTAAACCAATTTATTTTAATTTTCAACCAAACAGATGAATTTTCAAGAAAAATCACCAATTTTTAACTAAAAATAGATTGGCTTAATTATCAGTAAAAAAAGGATTTTTTATTAAAAAATTTTTGTTAACAAGATGGTCAATTTTTTAAACACAGAGATAAATCTTTAACTAATAAAATAAATGTTTCATAAAGTAGTTTAAAATTCACCAAAATTTACGCCAAATATTTGATTCTACAACTGAAATCGAACAATTTTCCAACTAAAAGGTTCAACCAAAAAAAATCTATATCAAAATACATCAATTTTCATCTAACATAAGTACTTGAATTTTCAAATAAAAATAGAATGATTAAATTTTTAGTTAAAAAAGTTAATTTTTATTAAAAACAAAGAAAAAATTTAAGAAAATAGTTCAATCTTCAACCATAAAAATGATTTTTGAACGAAGTGTTTCAACTTTTGAACAAATAGTTAAATTATAAACCAAAAAATACGATTTCTCAACGAAAAAATGTTAATGTTTTAACTAAAAACGATTGATTTCAGCCAAAAATTGAATAGTTAAATTTTCAGTTAAGAAAATTAGTTTTTAAAAAATCTATCAAAACAATTAAATCTTTAAACATTCAAATGGATTTTGAAAAAACTACTTCAACTTTCAACCAAATAGTTGAATTTTCGACCAAAAAGTATAATTGTTTTTTTAAATATATACTTTTCTTTACAAAATTATTAAATTTGCATCCAAATAGTAGAAATTTTAACTACAAAATATGAATTCTGAACCAAAAATATAATAAAAGACTTTTCAATGTACACTCTAATCGCGATAAAAGAACCCCCGATTGAGGATCAAGGCTACTTGCAAGCCATCACCAATACCGTTCTTATATCGGCAGTTAAGTGTACCATGCAAGTCCCATCTAATAACAGTTTTGGGGGTTGCCTCGCACTAGCTTTGTTACTAAATAAGTACCCTTGAAACGTTAACACTCAAGGCCACCTGAACCGGTTTAAATTGGAATGCACAATATTGCGCAATATAATCAAATGAGTACTCGCGTACTGCGGCTCTTTCGAGGCGAGAGTCGCAATCTAAAAGTAATAAAATTTTATTTAAACTGAAACTTGGTTTTTTAGCAGTGTACCTTTAAGTTTGTGCTTGTTATGGATTCATATTCTTTACAAGTAAGTCGGAATGGTTTAAAAACAGATTGTTGCCATATTGTTTCGCTTGTGTGAAAAATGTAGAGCTGTCAGGTAGCCAAGGGACAAATCACTTGCAATACTTTATCCCCTGTTGCCTCCAGCTACTACGGAGAGCCTATTCCAGAAAAGTTGTTATCGCAACCGGCAATTTATTATGAGGCTGGAACACATGTACGCTTTTACCACTTCTTCATCGGCTCTGGAAAATTATCTCCTAGTCTTGTTTTTTTTTTGTTTCCATACTTACACAGGGGGTCTATCGATTTTTAGAAAAAAAAAAGTAAAGGTCTTTCCCAGATTTTCCAGATCAAGAAATTAAATTTTTCCAGATCTCCTTTTTTTACATTAAATAATGAAATAATCGTTTTTTAAACATGGAAAAAATAGAAATTCCATTTTTTATGGGCCAACAATTTCTAAAGAAAGTTGGAAAATGCCCGAATAATAAAATTGCCGTAAAATAAAAATACCGAATTGAACAATTCCCGAATATTAAAATTCGACAATAATAAAATTGCCGAAAATTAAAATTATCGAATTGGAAAATTCCTGAAAAATAAAATTCTCGAATAACATAATTTTGGAATTATAAAATTCCCGAATTTTCAATTAAAAAAGTTAATATTTAACTAAAAAAAAGGAATAATTAAATTTTTATTTCAAATACTTAATTTTCAATAAGAAAAAAAATAAATTTCCAAGAAAATAGTTAAATTTTCAATTAAAAAATTCATTTTTAACCAGAAATGAATTTTTTTCCAAACCAGTTGGATGTTCAAGCTAAGCAGACGAGTTTTCCTTTTAAAAAAAATGAATTTTCAACCTGAACACAAGAATATCCAATACACAATTATTTTTCAACCAAATATTTTAATTTTGAACTAAAAAAGATCAATGTTCATCCAAAACTGGCATAGTTAAATTCGCCGTTAAAACTAGAAGGTTAATTTTTTACCAAAAAAGACGTAAATTCAATAAAATACTTTACTTTTCATGCAAAAAATTATTTTTTAAACAAATCGTCAATTTTTTACAAAAATAATAGAATTTTCGAGGGAAAAAAATAATTATTATTCATTCTCAAGCCAGAAAGACGAATTTCTTATCAAAAAGTAAAATTTTCAACTCGAAATATGAATTTAAAATTTTAAAAAGTTGATTTTCAACAAATAGAATAAATTTTTAGTAAGGTAGTTCAGCTTTTAACCAAGTAAATGAATTTTCGATCAAGAAAATTAATTTTTTACCAAAAAAGACTAATTTTCAAAAAAAAAACTTTGAATAAAAATTGGAAGAGTTAAATTTCCTGTAAAAAATTTGTCTTCCTTTTCCATTTGAAAAAACTCGTCCTTTTCAAGTTATTGAAATCCTTGAAATCTTTAAAAAATTTCTGCAATCTTTTAAAACTCTAAAAAACTTAAAATCTTTAAAATCTTGGTGAAAATTTTCGAAATGTTTGGAAATGTTTGAAATATTTGTGAAATCTTTTGAAATCTCCTAAAAAAAGTTCAAATCATTTACAACTTTCTTAATTTTTCGAATTATTTTATGTCTTTTGAAATTGTTTTAACTAAAAATTTAAACTTTCGATGAAAGGTTGAAAATTAATCGTTTTTTTAGTTGAAATTCATTTTTTTGTGGACAATTCAAGTTTTTGGGTTAAAAATTTTACTGTTTAAAAAAAATTAGTCTTTTTGACTTGAAAATTCAATTTTTATGTTAAATATTCGTGTTTTAAATTGAAAATTCCAGTATTTTATTTAGTTTAACTTTGTAGATGAAAAGTAATCTATTTCTTTTTTGTAAATTTCTTCTTTTTTGGTAAAAAATAAATATTTTTGAGTAGAAACGCAAACATTAGTTTAAAAGTTTATCTACCTTGTAAAAAATTAATTTTATTAGTTAAGAATTCATTTTCTTGGTTGAAATTTTAACGACTTATTTTAAAATTCATTGCTTTTAGTTGAAAATTATTTTTTTTTCAACTGAAAATTTAACTATTCAACTTTTGATGGAATTTTTTTTTACTTTAAAATTCAACTATTTGGTTAAAAGCAAAGTTAATTTTTTGAGCTGAAAATTTAAGTATTTCATTTTTAAGAGAAAGTATTTTGTTCAAATTTTGTTTTATTTAGTAACAGACTTAAATTTTTGCTTGAAAAATATTTTTTTTTTGAAAACTGAACTAATTTGCAACATATTTAAACTGGAAAAGAAAAATATTGGAAAGGCTTAAATTTTTCTTCTGTTGAAAATTTCTTTAAAATATATATTTCTTTGATTTTTGTTGTTTTCTTCAAGATGAAATACTTTCAAGTTATTTCAAATTTTTTGTATCAACTTTGTCAAATGTTTATCACATTAGATTTTATTAAAATTTGTAAAAACATTAAAATTTGCACTCGTTTTGTAATATCTTTTTAAATAATTAACAAAACGCCTTCATCCTTGCTTCTTCTGTAAAAAGTGGATTTGCCAAATAAATAAAATTTCCAGATTTTTCCGGCTTATATAATATTCCTGGATTTTTCCCGATTTTCTAAAATTAAAAAAGAACCGAATGTAACCTTTTTCAAAAATTTAAAACAGAACAGAAAGTCAATGAATATTAATCTTAGAGAAAAATTGTTTTAACGAAAAATTAAAGGTTTTCCGCAGAGAAAAATTTACTAATTATTTTCTCCTTCAGAAGAAAATTGATTAAATAAATAATAAAAATCGCCGTATTGTATTTCCACCAAATTTCTCTCAAAACAATGTAAAATTTTGTAAAAAAAATGGCCAAACATTTGGAAATGGAAGCCAGAAATGAAATCACGATTCCAAAGCTCCCTCATTGTTAGTTCATTTGTTTGTGAGCTTTCCCTCTGACTGGTTCGTTAATTCCCAATCAATGAAAATTGCTCACTATAAAGAGAGTCTGTTAAATATTTTATCACCTTTCATTGATCACTCTGTTCAACTTTTTCTCTCAAAAATTCTTTTAATTCTCAAGTAACTACCTTTTAAACAAAAAGTTTGTTAGGATATTTAAGACAATTATTTTTATGTCCTTTTTTTAATTTGAAAAGTAAACACTCTGAAAACCTTTGAGAGAAAGCACTCAAGAAAAATTACAAACATCTCACTTTATAAGAAAGTTTGATCAATTCTTTGAGAAATTGCTTTTTATTGTTCTTAATAAAAGTAAAAACTTGGAAACCCTTAAAGCTGTTTTGCAGTTTTATTAATTAACTCTATCTTAAAGAACAATAACAAATTTGATAAATTTATTTGTTTAAATAATTCTATTTCGCGATAAAATTTGTTATAGATTAAAAGCAGGATATTCCTGGAATTTGTAAGGTTTTAATTCGCTGGAACTATAATCCCAGAGGAAATCTAGGAGAACTATAAAAAAAATTTACCACGTAAGCTTTTCCTTGCGCCTCATTCTTTCGTAATAAACCCTTTCGTTAGAGACATTTACCTGAAACAAAGAAGAAAAAAATTGTTAGTGATATAGAAGCAATGAAATTCAATTTGGTGAAAACTTAGTAAACTTTAAAAATAGGTACCGTATGAAATTAATGATGACACGCTTAGCATTTTTAAGATTTCAAATCGAAATATAATCACTTTTTAACAAACTAGGTAATTTTTCAAGCTAACTATTATTTTTCTAAAAAAATATTAATTTTCACAAAAAATAACTAAATTTTTAACAGAATAGTTGAATTTTTACCCATATATTTGCATTTTAAATTAAAAAGATCGGTTTTTCATCAAAAAAAGAATACTTACATTTTCATTTTTAAATATTAATTTAAACAAAAATAATTTTCTGTACAAAAGATATGAATTTTAAATAAAAAATATCAATTTTCAACGAAAAACGTAATTTTCAGGGTAAGAAGTTGATTTTCAACAAAGACGAGTTTTTAACAAATTTCTTAATTTTTTTTAACCGGAGATGAATCTGCAAACAAAAAATTATTTTTTATACAAACTAGTTATATCTTTAAAGATGTAGTCAAAATTTCAACTTAAATTAAGAATCTCTCTTTAGCTAAAATAGTCAAATTTCTAGTTAAAAAAATTAACTTTAAATAAAAAAGAAATAAATTCGACGAAAAAATATTATTTAAAAAAAATCTAAATTTCAACTAAAACCGGTTAATTTTAAAGCAAACCTTTGCATTTTTAACAAACCAAAAAATAAATTTTCACCAAGAAGTAGCTGAATTTTTAACAAAATAATTAATTTAAAAAAAATAGTTGATTTTTTAACAAAATAATTAAATTTACGACAAAATAGTGGAATTTTTAACAAAGTAATTAATTTCTCAACTAAATAATTAAATTTTCAATAAAATATAGTGTAATTTTAACTAAATATTTGCTTTTGTATACAAAAATTAATAAATAAGATTTTTTCCGCAAAAAAGATCTGAATTTTAAATGAAAAACAGCTGAATCCAGACAAAAATACGATATAGCAAGGAAATAATCGAATTTTCAACTAAATAGTTGAATCTTCAATTTAAAAATATCCATTTTTAACGAAAAAAGGAATCTTCAATTAAAGAAATAAATTTTCCACAAAAAATACGAGTCTTCAACAAATTGCTTAATTTTTTTAACCTGAGATGAATCTGCAAACAAAAAAGGATATTGTTACAATTTCGTTATATTTTTACACATGTACTGGAATTTTCAACAAAAATTATGAATCTTTAACTGAAAGTCCAATTTTTAGTTCAAAAAATTAATTTTTAATTTAAAAAAATTAATTTTTAATAAAAAAAAATTAATTTATGGGCAATAAAAATGCAATGCAATGCAATCAAATTGACTTGCAATAAAAAAATACGATAAAAAAAAATTAGTTAAATTTTGTAAACAGAAATGTATCTTGAAACACAAAAATGATTTATTGACAAATAGTTCAACTTTTAGACAAGTAGTGTCATTTCCAACCAAAAAAGACGAATTTTTCACGGAAAATATGATAGACATTTCAATCAACAAATATTTTTTTGAATAAAAAAATAGCTGAATTAAAAAAAGGGGAATATTTTCAGCAAAATAGTTGAATTTTCCACACCAAAATATGGATTTTCAACAGTAAAGTTCTTTTTCTACCAAAATAATTGACTTTTCAAGAAAACATTTAATTTCCCTGAAAAAGTAGAATTTTTAATCAAAAGAAATAATCTCTAAAAATATATTTTTTCTATTATTTTAAGAGTGAAAATATTTCTAGATATCGTTTCAAATAAAACGCATTGTTTTTTATGTAACATTTTTCAAACATGCCAATAATATATTTTTTTAATAACTAAATTGGGAAATTATTTATTTAATTTCAAAATTGTAAACAGCACAGTTTTATGGAATTATTTATCGGAAAAAATAAGTCATGATTTATAAAATTTAACTGTTTTCAAAAAAATCGGTAAGAAGCGACATTAAAAAAAATACAATTACAAAAACTATTGTTAAAATAATTATTTCGCGTGAGTTTTGAACTTCATTTCAGAAATAATTCATTTCCTTTCATAATACATTACTGATAATGTCATTACAATTCTTCAAATAACAGAAAACTTTTTTTACTTATTACACTAAATCAACTGAAATAACAAAATTAAAACTCAATTTCTAATAACATATTGAAACGGTATCGGAAATGGGCAACAATGCATTGCAAATGGTTGTGTTTTAGAAATATAAAAAATTTAACTGTACACTACATTTTTGAAGTTTGTCCAAGCGTGTCAGCGTCGAGGGGTGTCAGTGTCGAAGCGTGTCAGTGTCGAAGCGTGGCTGTGTCGAAGCATGGCTGTGTCGAGTTTTAGTCGGCGTAACCAGCTAGCCGTGTAAATAATTTGCGACTATACTGAAAGATTTTTTCTTTAAAGTCTCTGTGTGTACTAGCGGCTTGCTTTCCATACATTATTACAGTTTTTAAACTAAAAATTACTCATCTTTTTAGGAAAAAAAATAAAGCCAATTTTTTTTTTTTTGAAGTGCGTTGATCGAATGTATTCTAAAAGAAAGTTTGAACTTCGATCATTAAATGCGCTTCCCCCAGCCATTACCTAAAACGTACTTAACGACTGTTCGAATTCAGGAAAAACTTTTACAACTATCCACTCCATTGCTGCGATCCAATAGTAGAGTAGAAATCTACCTTTTAGTTAGGTAACGACTTTTCCTTCGATTCAATTCAATTTTCTTGCCTTTCTTTAATTTAAATAAGCAATAATATCCCGCTGGCTGCAAAACATTTTCAAAATGTCCTGATTTTTTCCTGATTTTCACCTGAACAATTTTTCATTTTCCTTGGCCATTAATATTCAAAGACTAGAATTCTATTTTTTTTTTAAATTTTATATAGAATTTTGTAAACACAATCACGCATTTTTTAAATAAATTTCCAAATTATTTATTTCAACCCGAAAAGATGATTTTAATTTTAATTTTTTAACCGTCAAGCCAAATGAAAATATTTTTTAACACAGTTCAATTTTTAACCAAAAAAATTAATTTTCAACAAGAAAGTTTATTTTGAACCAAAAAGTTAAATATTCAATCAAAAAATAAAAATTTTCAATTAAAAATAAAAAATTTCAATCGAATAGTTGAATTTTCATATAAAACCAAAATTTATTAAAAAATATAATTAAAACAAAGAGTTTTCAGTTAAAAAATGAATTTAAAAAACAAACATTTTTAACCATAGAGATGATTTTCCGGCTATAATTAATAATCTTCAACAAAATAATATTATTTAAAAATCTAGTTAAACCGTTACCCATATAGTTGAATTTTCAGCGAAGAAAGATTTTAGTTGAATTTTCAAAACCAAAATAGAAATTTTCTCATAAAAATAATAAATTTTCAACAAAAAATAGAAAAATGAGATTTTCTGTTAAAAAACTAATTTTTAACCAAAATTATGAATTTTCAATTGGTTTAATTTTTATCCAAATAATTTCATTTGTTTAAAGATTTCTGAATTAAATAAAAAAGGATTTTCATACCGAAAAAGTACAATTTTTAATACAAAAATACGAATTTTTAGCAAAACATTTGAATTTTCAACCAAAAAGAAAGACTTAACAAAATTATGGAATTTGTAACCAAATGATACAATTTTTAAAGTAAATTTTCCTCACAAATTTTTTGTTTTCCATTACCACTTTGGAATTATTTTCATTCAAAGTCTCTGAATTTCACGGACCAATATAATTCTCTCAATTTTCCCTATTCCCAGAACTGCATCCACTTTGAGTCATTCTATTCATTTTAATATTAAAATCTCATAAAATAAAATCTTTTCTATAAAATAGCGTCCTTTAATGCTACTCCTCAATATAACTTTGAAAAAAATTTGTATTTAAAATAAATACATGCAATGGAAAACAAACTAAATTGGAACACGTTGAGAGTATTCAGACGGAGAATACTTTCATCCTACTTCTCAATATAACTTTGAAAAAAAATTGTATTTAAAATAAATACATGCACATAGAAAAAAAACGGATAGATGTAGACTCCAGATTTAATTAAATGCGTGCTTTCGCGTTAGTTATTTTAAAAACGAACTGTCTCCTAAATTAGTTTAAGCACAAAATGTATAATTTAGTTAGTTCTATGCATCTGAAATTACACTACCATCAGGAATAAAAACGTAAAAAGCATAAAAAGTAAGACGTAAACGCTAAAAGTGTCGAAGCGTTTCAGTGTCGAAGCGTGTCAGTGTCGAAGCGTGTCAGTGTCGATTTTCAGTCGGTGTGACCAGCTAGCCGTGTAGATAATTTGCGACTATACTGTAATATATTTTTTAAAGTCGCTGTGCATTTAAAGAAAAGAATCAAAATGAAAATTGAAAATGCGAAAGGAATGAGGATCCAAAATAAAAGGGAAGCATTTAACGAGATTTGAATCGGTTGCGTGCTTCGCATAATGTGAACGCATTAAGTGAGAATGTACAGAGGCGTGGTTAATTTAAAATTAGCGCTTGCTGTTAGAGAAATAAAATAGCATTCAATAATAACAGGATGCAGAAAATGTTATCAAATTCCAAGAGCTAAGATGCTACAATTCTCAGATTTTAAAATAGAAATGATGATTAGATAATGATTTTTATAATCTATAAAGTGTGCAATTATAGAGGGGTGCCGTCCTAAGTCGGCACTGCGGAAAAATGTGCGGGGTCCTGAGTCGGCACCAAACATCTGGTCCTGAGTCGGCACATTTTTTTTTTTTTTAAATTTGTATTTGTGTGTTATTTTGCTATGTTGTTTTCGATTCACAAACAATATCGACAGTCCTGATTTACCTTTTTCACTATTTCTTTCCGATATGAATAAATTCGCCCGTCAATGGAGTTTATATCACGGTCCTGTTTATCTGGGTTCGGATTTCTCGCTGCTGAACGGTTAAAATGTAGAATTTTA
>JAWWLR010000155.1:7084089-7101072 GCA_035041075.1 Acraspis erinacei
ATTTTAGTTAAATAATATTTAATTCTCTACAGAAAGGAAAAACACAAATTTTCATCAAAATACTTAAATTTTCAATAAAAAAAATGAATTTTCAATTAAAAAAATGAATTTTCCACTAAATTGATGAATTTAAAAAAAAAAGCAATTATCACCAAAGAAGTAACAAATTCAACAGTATAGTTGAATTTTCGACAAAAAAGATGATTTTCTAACCAAGAAAATTATTTTTCTACTAAAAAAAGACAAAATTTCCAATCAAATATATAGCTTTTACAAAAAAATAGTTGAATTTTCTACTAAAAAATATAAATTTGTAACCAAAAATTGAAGATTTAAAAATTCAGTTCCAAAAAATTAATTCTCAAACCAAACAAAAAAAAAAGAATTTTCGAAGAAGTAATTACATTTTCTACAAAAAAATTCATTTTTAACTAAAATGATGAATCTTCAACAAAAAAATCAATTTTCAGCAAAGAAGTTAAAAATTTCACCAAATATTGAATTTTCAACGAAACAATATAAATTTGTAAACAAAAATTGAATATTTAAAATTTTAATTGGGAAAAAAATCATTTTCAAGCTGTTTTTCAAGAAGAGAAAATGAATTTTAAATAAAGTAGTTACATTTTCAGCTAAATAAATAACTTTGTACCGAACGAAATAGTGAAATTTTTAACTAAAGAACTGAATTTTTAACTAAATTGATTTTCAACCAAAAAAGATCAATTTGCAAAAAAAATCTAATAGTTGATACTTCAATTAAAAAGGATTTTCATTTTCAAACAAAAACCATTAAATTCCACCAAAAATACAAAAAATCAAGGAAATAATGGAATCCTCAATAAAAAAGTTTATTTTTCACACAAAATAGTTGAATAATCAACGTAAAAAAACATGACTTTTTAATAGATTTTAATAGATTTTTCAGATATAATAAAAATGATTTTCCACTGTAGCATTTTTTATTTCGGACTATTAAACATTTTACGCTCTGAATAAATGATAAAATGCTAGGTTTTTAGAGAAGTAAAAACAATCAGATAACAATTTGGTTCCATCAACCAAATTTTTATTCGTTCAACCATAGAATATGGATATTACAGGGAAAGCGAAAAATTTGGTTGACTCAATCAAATTTTTTAGTTGACCCAATCAAATTTTTTGGTTGTTTCAGCCAAATATTTTTCTTCGTCTATTCGATTGAACCAAAACATTTGGATTGGTCAATTAAATTTTTTCTAAATCAACCAAAATTTGATTTAATAAACCAAATGTTTATTTATATCCAAGAAAATAGTTTATTTCAAGACATTTTTTTCTGAGTGTGTATACGTATATATTATAAAATTTTGTAAAAAAGGTTCCATTTCAAGTTTGGGTATTTCAACATAAGTAGGTTCTTTTCAAGAAGGAGTCACTCGAGATAGTGGCTATCTCTGTAGGGCGATCGAAGCAAAGTACAACCACCTATGACTTCTTAAACTTTTTGCAATTTCATATCTTTCTCTTCAAAACGCGTTTTCCTCGTAGAGTTGTGTCAGTGGACACTCGATTTTCGATATCTCAAAATAACACTTTGGTCTCAGTTCCAGGAAACTTTCATTATTTGTATTTCTAGTGATATTAGAGTTTTTATATTTTCAGAAACAATAAGAAATCTTCTGAATCGGATTGAAAGGCCTCGCACAACTTTATAATTTTCAAAATAGTAGTACAGCAGACCCCCGTTTTACGTCCCCTCGGTTTAGGCCTTCCTAGAACTGACGTCTTGCGCAGTTTCTCAGCACGCGGGGCGAGAGACGGTTGCGAATCTCGCCTGAAAAACACCAGGAGCGTAACGGAAAGGAGCAGTGCGCAAGTACTCACATGCGGAAATTGCGCAAGTACTCACATTCTGATATTGCGCAATATTACGCATTCCAATTTTCAACACTGTGGCTAAACCGAGAGTCGGGTGTAATAATTATGATAGGAACTTTTAAAAAACAATCCACCGTAATCCTCGTTATCGATACCGTTCATCGAATAAAACCGCTTTCATTTAATCGGACACAGTATTGTATCGAAAAACGATTCAATCACATCGAAAAGCTTTATTGAACGTCCGATGCGAGCCATTGCCACAGAATGGATCAAATCGTCTAGACAATAAACGATAGTTTTATGGTCCTGTAACGAGGGGTGAAATGGCGAACCATGTCCTCCTCGGATATCTCCTAGCTCGAAAATTATCGATGCTTAAGCAAAGCTGAAAACCTTTTCCCTCACGACCAATAATTCCTGGAAAAAATCCTCTCGGGGGAGATTATGCTCCACCTTTTGTTACGATCATAGCTTGCTAAATGACGCAGAGATTTTTCAGATTCACACTGGGAAAAATGGATTTTACCGTTTATTTTGGATTTTGAAATTTGGTTTAAAATTGTATTCTTTTATTGAAAATTCCACTATTATGATGAAAATTCGCCTGTTTTGTTAAATGCAACTGTTTCTTATTTTAAATAAAAATCTTTCGTGGCTAAAATATTAATTATTAGATTTTTCGTTGAAAAATTTAACTAACTGGTTGAAACTAAACATACTTTGTTAAAAATTACATTTTTATGTTAAAAGTTTATAATTTTAGTTGAGAATTTTTTTTTCTTGAAAAGTAATCACTCTGATTGGAAATTTAACTATTTTCTTGAAAATTTGCCTCTGTTCAACTTGGTTGAAAACTAGACTACTTTGTTCAAAATAAATTTTTTTGTTGAAGAAACATAATTTTAGTTTAAATTCACGTATTTCGATGAAAATTCATCTTTTTTGGTAGAAAATTAATCTTTTTGGTTGAAAATTAATCTGTTTTCGTTAAAAACTAAATTTTTTGATTAAAATTTCGTATTTGCTTGTTAAATTCAGATGCTTTTTGTTTTGAACTAAAATTTTTTTTTTATTACAATATCAAATATTACATTTCTCGTTAAGAATATATCTTTTTTAACAGAAAATTTCACTGCTTCGTTTTAAATTGAACTTCTTTGAGAAAAAAATAATTTGTTTGGTTGAAGATTCCTCATTTTATTTGAAAATTCAACTGTTTGATTACAAATTAACTTTTTCGTTCAAAGTCTATATTTTTGGGTTGAAAATTCAACCGTTCTATGGAAATTTCATCCTTTTCATTTTAAAATTCATCTCTTTTGGTAAAAATTTAATCTTTTTTAGAAAAAAGGTAAGCATTTGGTTGAAAATTTAACTATTTATTTACAAAATTTTATTATTTAGTGTAAAATTTATTTTTGGGGGAAAATTTACGTTTTTTGGTTAAAATTCAATTGTTAAGTAGAAAATTGGTTTTTTCCGTAGCAAAATTAAAAAATTTTGATTGAAACTTTAACTTTTTTAGTTGGAAATTCCTCCTAATTTGTTAAAAATTCAGGTAATTGATAAAAATTGGATTAAAATTCGTATTCTTCGGTATAAAATTGAATTTTTATCAAAAAATTAATTTTCCAATCTTTACTTAAATACTTATCTTTTTTAGTCAAATTTTCATCTATGTGCTTAAAAAAATCAGGCATTGTTTCAAAAATGTATCTTTTGGTACAAAGTTAAAATTCAACTATTTTGATAAAAATTAAGTATTTTTATTTAAAAGAAAATAATTTTGTTAAAAATTCATTTATTTTGGAAAAAAGTAAAGTTCATGTTTTATTTAAAATTCAACTAATTTTTTGAAAATTCGTCTTTCTGGATAGAAATTTTTTTTGTTAGATAAGAAATATTTCTTGATTGAAAATTCATCTTTCTTTGTTCAAAATTAACATTTTTTTTAAGTTAAACTGCCATTTAAAAAATTCATCTTTTTGGCTTCAAAAGATTTCACTATTTGTTTGAAAAATAATCTGCGTATTTTGAAAATCATATACTTCTGTTCCATTAAGCTACTGGAGAGATTGAGAGAAGAACCTTTTTTATATGTAATGTATACTATCATCAGAGAAGAACTAAATTTTTACCGTATTTACAGACTAGATGGAGCTATGAATTAAAAATTCTTTATATTCAATTTCTTCTATAATTTAAACAAATTTAATGTATAACTCCATTTAGTCTGTAAAGACACTAAGAAATTATGTTCTTATCCGACGATAATACAGATTGCTAGAAAATTTTGATTTGTAACACCTGGCATAATAATGTGTGCATTTCTGAAAAAGTATTCTTTTTTCGATATCTTTAATAGCTTAATGGAAAAGCACCCAACCGACAATCGAAAGTTCTGTAGCTCATGTCCCAGTGAAGCGAAGAGAGCAGATCTTTTTTCAGAAATAATTTAATTTACAAATTTTTTAATGCAAAGCTCCATCTTGTCTGTAAAAACATTAAGAAATTATCTTATTCTCTGATAATAATACAGATTCTTTGAACAATTTGACTGGTAACACCTGGAATAATAATGAGCGCATTTCTGAAAAAGGATTCTTCGCTCGATCTCTCTAGTAGCTTAATGGAAAAGCACCAGACCGACTATCGGAAGTTCTGTAGTTTGTTTCCCAGTGGAGCGAAGAGAGCAAATCTTTTTCAGAAAAAGAAATTAATTTGCAAATTTTGTAATGCAGAGCTCCATCTAGCCTGTAAAGATCTAGTCTGTAAAGACAATTTATGTAATCTAGTCTGTAAAGACAATGGTATTATTATCAAGATAATGCTAATAAACTTGATTGTATTTAGGGTCTCTTTGCAGGTGTTTATACGATTCATAAACGTGATTAACATTTGGATAAGCATAATCAACAAAACAAGGAAACCCTTGGCAAGTCTAAGCTGATATAATAACGATTGGAGGGCAAATAAATGTGCTTATCTAACGGGCTTATGTCAAAATAGGGACCCGGTTGGCACGAGGGACAGTGTTGGTCTCCGATAAGTGGATTAATCGTTACAATGGACTCAGAACATTTCGTTTTGTTCGAACCTGAAAATTAGAGACTCGAATCTTATTCCAATCAGTTCCTCTCTAATCTGCGATTACTTCTGATCAAAGTTTGCTCTATAATCATCCGCAAATTTGAGTGCCGAAAGCACTGTCATTACCTTTCTTCGACCGAAGACTTCTAACTGAACTAAGCCATCAACTAATTGGGCGGACTAATTAAATTTATTAATTAAATTGGATATTTTATTATTGCTGTGATTGACACAGGCTGTCCGTTGCTGAAATGCTCCATAGTTCCCTCATTTTGTGATATAATTATTGATGCGCAAATGCTAATTACATTTTCATGTTCGCTAATTACCATCCTACAGCTAATTTTCAAACACAAAACCAGCTGTTTGATTCCATACATTTAATGGAACAGAATAAAAAAAAGGAAATTCATTACCTTGCTGCAAATTAACATATAAATTATTCTCTTCAGAGTTATCGTGAAAATGTCTATTGTGTCATTTTCGAGCATGGAAAATTGTTTATTGCATTTGAAATTAAAAAAGGAGTGATAAATTCTGCAGTGTTAACTATTACAGGTTTCTTTCTCAGGGGACGTTGTGAAGTTGCTTGAGGGAAAAGCAGTCGACCGGCAATCGGAAGTTCTTTGGTTGGATTCCCAGCGGCGTAAAAGAGAAGATATTTTCTCAGAAAAAATTTTTATTTTAAAAATGATTCATTTATAGCTCTATTTTTTCTGAAAAGTTTAAGAATTTTTGTATTCTGATGATAATACAGATTCCTTGGAAAATAATGCGTGTATTTCTGAAAAAGGATTCCTCTTTCGATCTCTATAGTAGCTTAAGGGAAAAGCAAACTAAATTTTCATTTTCCAGCATTATTTATATCGAAATACCAGCATTTTAATATTGTAATACTTTTAACCACGATTCTTTTATTAACGAAATAAACAGTATTCCAGATTTTTAATAAAAAAAGTATTTTCTGCTATAAAAGATGGCTTTTTAACCAAATACTTGAATTTTCAATCACAAACGATGAAACAAAAATTTTTCACTCAAGAAAGAAATAGAAGACTTATCTAAATTTCAAACTAAAATTATTTTGAGTTAAAAAAAACTATCACAAAAATTGATGAATAAAAAAAAAATTGTTGAATTCTTTACCAAATAGTTGCATTTCTATTTAAAAAAATATGAAATTTCTCTTAAAACAGATGGACAATTTTTTTTAAATAGTTGAATTTTCACCCAAAAAAGATTGCAGCTGACTTTTCAAAATATGTATTTTTCATCGCGAAATAAGTTTCTCCGAAAAAAAATTAATTTTCAATCCAAAAAGACGAATTTTTTCAACAAATATGAATGAATTTTAAACAAAATGGTTAAGTTCTCCACCAAATAGTTGCATTTTTATCCAAGAAAGAGGAAAATTGTACTAAAACAGGTAACTTTTTAATAAAAACCAATTTTTTTTTAATATTTGAACTTTCATTCAGAAAAGATTTCAGTTCATTTTTCAAAACCAAAATATAAGTGAATTTTATAATCAAAAAGGCAAACTTTTAAAAAGAGGTGATTCTTCAAGCGAAAAGTGGTATTTTTATTCAAGAAAGATGCAATTTCTTCTAAAACAGATAAAATTTTTTAAAAATCCTTTAAAAAATACGATTTTTCATCCAAAGAAGATTCCAGTCTACTTTCCAACACCAAAATAAGAATTGTAAGCAATAAGTTAATTTTTCTGCTGAAGAGTAGAATTTTTAATAAAAAACTATGAATTTTAAAACGATTGTTATTTAAAACCAAACAGTTGAATTTTTCTTAAAGAAAAAGAAAAATTCTATTAAAACAGGTGAATTTTGTTATTAAAAAAAAATCAAAAAAAGTGAAAAATTTTCATCCAAAAAGATTTCAATTGAGTTTTCACCAAATAGTTGCAATTTTCTCCAAGAATAATGCAATATTTCTACTAAAAAAGATGAAATTGGAAATAAAAAAGACCAATTTTCATAAAAAACATATTTCATCCAAAAAAGATTTAAGTTGACTCATCAGCAGCAAAATATTCGTCATTTTGGTTTGAAATTTTTTGGATGAAAATTTAACTATTTTTTTTTTAATTCCTATTTGGTAAATAATTATCTTTATTTTACAATTTACATTCTCTGATTAAAAATTTAATTGTTTAGTAGAAAATTAATCTTTTTACTTAAAAATTTATCCTAATTCGAGAATTAATAATAATTTATAAAAATTTAATTAATATTCGTGTTTCTTGGTATAAAATTGATTTTTTATACTTTAATTGATGATTATTAAATTTTAAGTTGGAAACTTATATTTTTCCGTTAAAATTTAATATTTTTGCTTGAAAATTCATGTATTGTGTTGAAAATATATCTTTTGCTAGAAAATTAATCTTCTTAAGTGAAAATTCATTTTGCAGGTTGAGATTTCACTTATTACGTTAAAATTCAATTATTTTGTTACAAATGTAATGATTTCGTAAACATCAAAAATTTAATTGTTTTGTTACAAATTCGTCTTTTTTTAGTTGAAAAACTACCCAATTTGGTCAAAAATTCCTCTTAATTGGTTAAGAATTAAAATAATTTATAAACAATGAATTAAAATTTGTATTTTTTGGTATAAATCATCCGAAAAAGGTTTCAGTTGACTTGTCAGGAACAAAATATTAATTTTAAACAAAAGGTTAATGTTCTACGAAAACAGTTAAATTTTTAGCCTAAAAGACGAATTTTTAACAAACCAGTTGAATTTGCAACCAAAAAGGATGTCTTTTTAAGAAAATTGTTAAATGCTTAATCAAATAATAACATTTATAAACTTAACCAACGATTTTCATTAATTAAGACTAGTGCTCGTTCCCAATTTTGAGGTGTTTCGGCTGTTGCGGGTCTGACAGAGCATGCCGTCATCCAGAAAAGCGACGCGTACATGATAAGACGTTTACGCAACTTCTTAGAGTAGTTGAAGGTCGGACACTTTCCGGACAGACCTCGCAGACTTCAAAGCCTTTTTTCCAGACGCATCGTGTCTACTTTGACTAAATTTTTTTCTGTAAGATTGTGGCCGACCTTTGAAAGGATTTTCTACTGAAAAGACATTGAACCCTATCTTTCGTCGATGCGAAGGAGAGAAATGGTGGCGAGGCGAGAGTAGACGCGAGAAAACTCATTTCCTCCGAGTGTAATCGAGCGAAAGCTTGACCCAAAAACTGAATAGGTTCTTCGGATGCGTCCGCTGGCTGACAGGATCTTGCTTAAACTACGCGTGAATAGAGAGGAAAGGTAGCCGGACAATTTCCATCCCTTGCCCTTGTTTCGAGGCTATAAACATCAAATCGGCTGGACCATTTCCTTGGGGCGGTTTCCGTTTATATCCTCCCCGCTCACCACAATGTTTGCGATAAAGCCATTATCTAAGTTCACTCAACATTCGGAAAAAAATTCCATTATGTGATATAGTTTTCCTCGTGAGACAATATCGTCTTTCTTGTACAATAGTTCCATTAAACCCACCATCACAATTTAAGAACATGAAAGATCCCGCGATCCTATTCTTTTTCTTTTTATCTAAAAATTATTAATATATAATAATGTCTTAATGTTCTAGAAATTTAATTATTATTACAAGATATTCTTAAATATTTTATTTTCAAAAAGATCAATTTTTATACAAATAGTTGAATTTTCAAACAAAAAGATTATTGTTCTACCAAAAAGACCATTTGAAAACAAAACAAGTTCATTCGCAAAGAAAAAGTCAAATTTTCAGCTGAAAAGGATCAATTGTCAAATAAATAACTGAATTTTGAACTAAATTATCACTTTTCAACCAAAAATGGAATATTTAAATTTTCAGTTAAAAGAATTATTTTTCCACCAAAAGAAAAACTGATTTATTTTGAAAACAAATTTAATTTAACTTTTAACTAAGTAGTTTTATTTTTACCAAGAAGATGAATTAATTACTAGAATGATCAATATTAATTTGCAATACTTGAAGTTTTGAGCAAACAAAATTTCCAAACAAGACGATTAATTTTGAAACAGGAAGATTAATTTTCTACCAAGAAAGACGACTTAAAATTTTTTTTTTATTTTTCAACAAAATAGTTGAATTTTCAACTAGAAAACACCAATTTTCAATCACAAAGTTGAATTTTGAACCAAGCTAATAAATTTTCCAGTTTTATTTTCAATAAAAAAAAATACTAGAATTATCAATATTTAATTGAAATACTTTAAGTTTTAAGAAAAATATTTTCCAGACAAGACAATTAATTTTCAAACAAGAATAGATGAATTTTGAATAAAAAAAATGAATTTTTGAAGAAAGAGCTAAAAAGCTTAAAAAACTAGATTAGATCGAAAAAACAACTCATTTTCAAAAAAAGATTACAATTTCAAAAAGAGTGATGTTTTTTCAACTGAAATTATAAATTTTTAACAAGAATCCTTAAGTTTTCCACAATAAAATTAATTTTCAGCCCGCAAGGTTCATTTCTACCAAAAAATTAAAATTTGCGATTAAAAACGATAATTTTTCAACTAAATATGGAATACTTATATTTTCAATACAAAAAAATAATTTTCAAAAAGAACAAAATTTTTTAACAAAAAACAGTTAAAGTTGCAACTGGCATAGTTACATTTTCATTTAAAAAAATCAATTTGAAGCAAAAGAAAAAAATGAATTTTTAACAATATAGATCAATTCAACCAAAAAGAAGGAATTTTTTTAAATACATGAGTTTTCAACAAGACACTTGAATTTTCAAATGAAAACGATCAATTTTCAGTTTAAAAAATTGATTAAAAAAAAAACGAATGTACAACAAAATAGTTCCATACCTTAATATAGAGCTAGTTTTACAAATAAAGAATCATTTTTATTCAGTTTAATATTGCAATTAAAAAAATCCATGTTTTTCCAGCTATAATATAATAATGTATAATATAAAAAATAATACCTAAAAAAAATCGTAAGTGGTTCTTCCTGAACGTTCCCTGATGATGAATCGCTTCAAAATATTTTGCATTTATAAAAACTTGAAGCGTCTCAGTTTTCTTCAACTCTATTTCATATGTCTTTTCCGCACGAGCGATTTCCACGAGTCGTGAACTTGCACACAGCCTGTATAACTAACTTACCAGCAGTTGCAATTCTCCTCGTAACAAATTTCACTCGGGAACGTCATCCCTCATCCCCAGACTCAGAACCAGTTAACGGAATAATATCTCTATCTGCGCAATAAATTCTTTCTCCTTCAGAAAACGCTTGGAGTAGGGGAGTAGGTTTCTATAGATGTGAAAAAATAACTAAAGTCAGGTCGGTTTATCTCTCTATATTATAAGAGGCCGCTGCTTTTTAAGCATTTAACACTGCCCCTTAATGTCTGCAACCCTTCTTACAACATCTTCCACTTAAGCCTCATTAGATACCCTGCCCCTTAACCTAGCAACCATTCTTACAACATATGCCCCTTAACCCTTGCAACCCCCCTTACAAACCCTGCCCCTAAACACAGCAACCCTTCTTGCAAACTCTCTCCCTTAATCCTTGCAACGCTCCTTACAATCCCTGCCCTTTAACCCAGCAACCCTCATTTCAAATCCTGCCCCTTAACACCTGGAAACCTTCTTACAACATCTGCCCCTTTACCCTTGCAACCCTCCTTAAGAACCCGGTCCCTTAACCCTGCAACCCTCCTTACACCTTAATCTTGCCTTTTCAACTGATCATTTCCTATTTAGGACACGCCTTTTTATGATCTACTGAACACGTCTTTTTAAACTATCCCTTTTCATCCTTTCACGGCCCTTAAGGCCACGCTTTTCTACAGCCACACCCTATATTTAGTCGATTCTATAAATAAAGAAAGTTTACTCTAAATGAATCCAGCGCCTTATCTTGGCCAGAAGATACGAGAAGTAGTTAAAGAAAATATTTAAATTAAATTTTTTTCTGAAAAAAGATCTACTCTCTTCGCTCCACTGGGAATCGAATTACAGAAATTCCGATTACTGGTCGCGTCCTTTTCCAATTAAGGTATGAGAGATCTAAAGAAAAATCATTTTTCTCAAATATAGGATATCTTAAACCAGGTGTTATATTTATGATACGAGTAATTTTAAAGGAATCTGTATTATCATGAGAGGTATTTACCATCGATCAGTGTAAATATCATTCCATAATCTGCGAAAATAGAAAGTACTATCGATCAACTTAAGTCTTCAAATAACAGAAAATATTTAACGTCATTGCTGAATAGATTTTTGAATTTAAAAATTAAAATTTTGTTCAAAAAAGATCGAATCACTTCGCTCCACTGGGAATCGAATTAGAGAAATTCCGATTACTGCTCGCGTCCTTTTCCAATTAAGCTAGGAGAGATCTAAAGAAAAATCATTTTTCTCAATTATAGGATATCTTAAACCAGGTGTTATATTTATGATACGAGTAATTTTAAAGGAATCTGTATTATCATAAGAGGTATTTACCATCGATCAGTGTAAATATCATTCCATAATCTGTGAAAATAGAAAGTACTATCGATCAACTTAAGTCTTCAAATAACAGAAAATACTTAACGTCATTGCTGAATAGATTTTTACATTTAAAAATTAAAATTTTTTTGAAAAAAGATCGACTCACTTCGCTCCACTGGCAATGGAACCACAGAACTACCGATATCCAGTCGGGTGCTTTTCCAATTAAGCTATTGCAGAGATTAAAAGTAGAATCGTTTTTTAGAAATGCGAAGTGAGTAGATCTTTTTTCCGAACAAATTTAATTTAAGATTTCTTTTCTTTTTTTTCCATCTGGTCAGTAATGACACTTGATGGATACATTTCATGGGAGTGCCTTTTCAATTTTTTAAACAATTACAATTCTTTGTATGTACTTCCAGGCCTCAGACTCACTTTACAAAAAAAAAGTGTAAATAGTGTCTTAAAATTAAGAATAATTGTGCCTAAGTTTTTTTCTTTTTTTCATATTCTTTCACTTAAATTCGCACTGAATTAATAAAACCCAATATGAAAATCGAACTATTTTTGGATGAAAGTTCATTGTTCTTGGTTGGAAAATCTACTATTCAATTTTTCGTTAAGAATTCATCTATTTTATTTGAAAAATTTATTATTTGGTAAAAATTTATTAATTGGTATAAAATTTAATATTTGTTTTGAAATTTGTTGAAAATTCAAAAAATTTTGTAAAAAAAGTGATAGCATTTTGTTGATAATACATTGTTTGTGAAAAATAAACTTTTTGGTTAAAAATGCAAGTGTTTGATTGAAAATTAACCTGTTTTAGTTGAGGATTCAAGTATTTTCCTCTAAATTCGTCTTTATTCGTTAAAATTATTTTTTGAAACTAAAAACTTAACTATTTTGATGAAAATTCATATTTTATAGTAAAAAATTCAAATATGTGGTGGAAAATTGGTCTTTTATTATCTCGAAAATGAAATGATTTTGTATAAAATTTAAATATTTCGTTGGAACTTGATCTATTTTGTTGAAAATTTTTCTTTTTGGTAGAAAATCAATTTCTTTGTTTCAAAATTCAACTCTTTCCTTGAAAGTTGAATTGCTTCCAGGAAAGTTCATTTTTTTCGTTAATGATTCATAATCTTAGTGGAAAATTCGTTTTTTTGTTACAAATTATTTTTTTAACTAAAATTTTTAACTGAAACTTTAACTTATTTGGTACAAAATAAAAATATTTTTTTAGAAAATTCATTTCTTTATTGGAAATTAATTCTCCTTACTAAAACTGTACCTACAACATTTTCTGTTGAAAATTAATCTTCTTTAATTAAGAAAAACTTTTTTGTACAGAGTCCATCTCTTTTGCTTGAGGATTTAACAGTGTTATAGAAAAATCATTTTATATTTTGTAAAATACATTTTTTTAACAAAGAATTTAACTATTCGATTTTTGGTTGAAAATTTATCTTTTTTAGTTGAAAATAATAATAAAAATATGTTATGTTAATTCGTTTTTTGTTGTTGATGTAGATTATTAATATTTGTTGTTAAAAATGCTACTCACTTTTTGGTAATACTCAACTCTTTTTTACTTAAAATTCAACTCTTTTTTAGTTTAATTATAAATTATTACAATTTTTTGAAAATTAGTATCTTGAAGTAGAAGATGCAACTGCTTGAAAATTCGACAATTTGGTAGCAAATTCAATTGTTTTATGGAAAATTTACGTAAATTAATAAAAATAAACAATTCTTAAATTTGAATTAGATTAAAGTCAAATTTAAAATTATATTTAACGTCCAATTATCAACTTAATGTGCATAATTAATGAAAATAAAGCCAAGAATCCAAAGATCAAATTTTGACAACCGTCATAAAATGTTGCTACTGTAATAAAAAAAAATGCCCTAAAAAATAAAAGAAAACAATTCTTTTTTTGAACGAAAACTAAAAAAAGAGGAAAGAAAACTCTTGTTTTCGACCAAAAATAAAAAACAGGATAGAAAATTCTATTTTTGGACACAAAATAATAAAGAAAAAACAAAATTCATATTTTTTGTTGAAAAACTATTTAGTTGAAAATTCCTCCTTTTTAATTATTTCCATTTTATTATTATTATTGATGTAGAGTTCCTGATCTGGGAAATTATTTAATAGTTCTAGATGTTAATTTCATGTCTCTACTGGTCTAAATCAATATTATTAACCCGCAAACAGCACACTGGTGCGAATTTGCACCGAATCAATTTTCAGTTTGTTAAAACACTACATTAAATATATGATATTAATATTTTAAAAAAAACAATTCGGTCTGATGCTATTTCAATATTATTATTCTTAATAATGCGTTATAATAAGTTTAAGATTTTTTGACATATTTGTAAACAATGTCCATTTATTACAAACAAAAATATTTATCTGGCGATTCTATTACTATTTGAATATCCCCAGATAATGTCAGATCCGGTCCCAGGAGCTGTGTTTGTTTAAGAATAACGTGTTGATTTACCCGACTCTCGAACCGTTCCCTGCTATCGAGACACCCTCGGGAGATGATCCCTAGGAATAGGGACGAACAGAATTCGATTTCCGAGCAGCATACCCTCATCGAGTACTTCTCGATAAAAAGTTTGCTCATTGTGCACTTTTTCGTTAAAGCTCTTTTTACCCTCATATTTGTATAGTTTTTCCCGGGGTGAACGATGCTCACCGCATCATTAGCCTAGAAGCTCGGGAAAGCCCAAAGTTCTTCAAGCTGGTTTTGTTCACCTTTCGAAAAAGTGGTTCCTTAAAAATACAAAAAGCTCAAGTGGAAATTAAGACTACGTCGATTTATAAGTATGTTTAATAATAATTTTTTAATATTTTTTTATTTTAAAACCCCTTTTTTCATACAAAGAGGTTGCGCTTTTATTAGGATGATGTGCTTTTAAGAAACAGATAAGCTGTTTTAGAATTTTTCAAAATATAAATTCTCATTTTGTTTGCCTATAGATTTACTGGAAATACTTCAATTCTTTCTTTCTTTGTTCAATCTTTGAAGTCTATCTGAAATTTTTGTGAAATGATAGAGGTCTTGGTGAAATTTCTTTAATTCATCCGAAATCTTTATAATCTTTCTGAAATATTTTTCAAATCTCTTAAATCTATCAGAAATCTTTAGGAAATATTGTAAATCTTCGTGAAAGTCTGATAAAATACTTGATAAACTATTGCAATCTTTCTCAAATCCTCGTGAAATGTTTGAAAATTATCAGAAATCTTGTGTTTAATTATTAATCTTGTTGTTTAAAAATTCAACTTTTTCGTTAAATTTTTAACAGCTGAGTTTAAAGTTGAAAATTTTCTTAATTTTTTTAAACTTAAAATTTTTTTAAATTTCTTTCTTTCTTAAAAATTCGACTTTTCAGTTGAGAATTCTTGAATTTTTTTAAAAGTTCGTTTTTTTCGGTAGAAAATTAATCCTTTTGTTTAAAAATTCATCTTTTTAAATTAAAAATTGAACTGTCTGGTTTATAGTTCTTGAATTTTGTTAAAAATTCGTCTCTTTTGGTAGTAAGTCAATCTATTTGTTTAAAAAATCATATTTTTTAGTTAAAAGCTCAACTTTTTGGTTCAGAATTATTGAATTTGATTAAAAATGGGTCTTTTGTGATAGTACTAACCTTTTAGTTTAAAATTTTTTTGTTTATAGTTGACATTTAAATTTTTTGGTTCAGAATTCTTGAATTTTATTAAAAATTCGTCTTTTGTGGTAGTAGTAAGCTTTTTGTTTAAAAATTCCTATTTTTAGTTGAAAACTCAACTTTTTGGTTCAGAATTCTTGAATTTTATTCAAAATTTCATCTTTTTTGGTAGTAAATTAATCTTTCTTTTCTTTCATCTTTTTTATTTGAAAATTCAACTTTTCGGTTGAGAATTCTTGAATTTTGTTAGATTCGTTTTTTTTTCAGTGAAAAATTAATATTCTTGTTTAAAAATTCATCTCTTTTCGTTGAAAATTGATCTTTATAGTTCATAATTCTGGAACTTTGTTAAAAATTCGTCTTTTTTGGTAGTAAAATAAAACTTTTATGTTGAGAATTCTTGAATTTTTTTAAAGATTCGTTTTTTATTAGTGATAAACTAATCTTTTTGTTTAAAAAATCATCTTTTTTAGTTGAAAATTGAACTTTTTAGTTCATAATTCTGGAACTTTGCTAAAAATTCGTCTTTTTTGGTACTAAAATAATTTTTTTTTTAATTCATTTTTTTATTGGAAAACTAAACTTTTATGTTGAGAATTCTTGAATTTTGTTAAAGATTCGTTTTTTTAAGTGGAAAACTAATCTTTTTGTTTAAAAATTCATCTTTTTTAGTTGAAAATTGAACTTTTTAGTTCATAGTTCTTGAATTTTGTTAAAAATTCGTCTTTTTTTGTATTAAATGAATATTTTGGTTAAAAAACTCATCTTTTTTGTTTGAAAATTCAACTTTTCGGATGAGAATTCTTCAATTTTGTCCAAGATTCGTTTTGTCCGGTAAAAAACTAATCTTTTTGTTTAAAAATGCATCTTTTTTAGTTGAAAACTGAAGTTCCTCGTTGATAATTCTTGAATTTTGTTAAAAATTCGTCTTTTTGTTATTAAATTAATCTTTTTTTTAATTCATCTTTTTTAGTTGAAAAATCAACTTTCCGGATCTAAATTCTTAAATTTTATCTAAAGTTCGACTTTTTTGGCAGTAAATTCATTTTTTTTTTTTAAATCAACTTTTTTATTCGAAAATTCTAACTTTTGTGTTGAGAATTCTTCAATTTTGTTCAAGATTCGTTTTTCCGGTAGAAAATTAATCTTTTTGTTTAAAAATGCATCTTTTTTAGTTGAAAATTGAACTTTTTAGTTCATGATTCTTGAATTTTATTAAAAACTCGTATTTTTTTTTTGTAAATTAATCTTTTTTCAATTCCTCTTTTTTAGTTGAAAACTTAACTTTCTGGTTCTGAATTCTTAAATTTTATTAAAAATTCGTTGTTTTTTTTTGTAGTAAATTAACCTTTTTGTCGAAAACTTCTTCTTTGTGAGTTGCAAATTCAACATTTTTGTTGAATTTTTCGATACTTATTCCATTTTTGTTCGAAAATGCTTCCTTTTTATGTAAAAATTCAACTTTTTGTTAAAATTTAACTATTTTGTTAAAAATTCGTTTTTTATTTAAAATTAATCAAGTTTCGTTAAAAGTTCAACTTTTGGGTTGCACGTTCTTCTATTTTGTTGGAAATCATCCTTTTCTGGTATAAAAATAACTTTTTTTAAATCAAAATTTCATATTTTTTATCTCATAATTCAACTACTTTGCATAGCAAATTCGTCATTAAGTCTTGAAAGTGCAATAATTCAGTCAATTAAAATCAACTATTTGATAGAAAAATTGTTGTTTTTTTTAACAATCAAAAATCCGTATAAACGTAAAATTGAATGTAAACTTAACCCTACGTTCCTGGGGGGGGAGGGGGGAGCAAAATTGCCTAAAATTGGTATCGTAGTA
>JAWWLR010000155.1:7115065-7149919 GCA_035041075.1 Acraspis erinacei
ACAAGTTAAACTTCACAGCCAAATAGACGACTTTTCAACAAGAAAAAATGAATTTTTAAACAAACATGTAATAGTTAATATTTAAAACAAAACAAATTTATTTGTTTAGTTTTTATTCTAGTGTTTTATTTTAGCGTTCGTGATTATTAGTGTTTATTCTAAAGTAAATTAATTGTTAGCCAAAAATATTATTTTTGAGCAAATTAGTTAACTTCTTGAGTAAAGAGATGAATTTTCTTCTAGAAATCTGAATATTAAACACAAAAAAATTAATTTTCAAGAAAAGAGTTTAAAATTTAAGAGAACGGTGCAATTTTCATTTAAAATTTTAATTTTTTTACCAAAAAGATTGATTTTATGCCAAAAAAGACGAACCAAAGAGTTAACTTTTAAACCAAAAAAGATCAATTTTCAACAAAATATGAAACAGTTACATTTTAAATTTAAAAAATTAATTTTCAACTAAAAATGAAACAAATTTTAAAGCAAAAGAATACATTTTTGAACAAAAAGAGATGTATCTTCAAAAAAAAAAAATAAATAAATTAACAAAATAGTTCAACTTTACCCCAGTAGTTGAATTTTTTATCATGCGAGAAACAATCTAAAGCAAAGGATGAATTTTTAACCAAATAGTTGCATTCTTAACAAAGTAATTAAATTTTCAACAAAATAGTTCAATTTTTTACCAGACGAGATGATTTCCAAAACAAAAATATAATTAATAACAAAAAAGTTTTCTCGAGCATAGTTGGATTTTATTATTAGGTTCCAGTAATTCAATTAAAATTTAAGAAAACGGGGAAGTTTCTTGAGAACTTGGGGAAAAAGAAATGCTTCAAAACGAGATGAAAACAATTATGGAGAGTTCCTGATCTATTAAGTTAATATATACATTGTTAGAATTTTGCAAATTGTAATAAGAGAGAGGGGTGAGTCAGAATAACCAAAAATGACGTCACTTTATACGAGGACGTTCACATAGGGGAAGGGAGGGAAGAGTTGGGGAGGAAAAGGTGAAAGATGCAGGTCTGATAAGGATGGGCAAGCACTGGAGGGGGGTAATGAGAAGGAGGGGATGAGGAGAAGGAGGGTTGATGAGATGGAGGGGTTAGGAGAAGGAGGGATGATGAGAAGGAGGGATGAGGAGAAGGAGGTGTTACGAGAAAGAGGGCCGGGGAGAAGGAGAGGTGGGGAGACGGATGGGGCGATGAGAAGGAGGGGCAATATAGGAAATAGGCGGTAGAAGAGGGATTATGATGGCTCTTGTGGAAGCGGAAGTACGCGTGGAGGATAAGGAGGAGTCGTGGGGAGGTACATAAGTGTAGAAGTGAGATAAGTCACGTGGAAGTAGTTGGGAAAGATGAGGAACTAGTAGTTTCGGGAAAGATGAGTACATTAAGGGACGTAAGTAAGTTGGAGTAAGTAAAGATAAGTAGGAAGAAAATGGGCAAGGTATAAGAGCTAGAAGTGTAGAAGTGAGGTGGAAGTAAGAGTTGGGGAAGTAAGTGTAGTGATGAGAGGGGAAGTAGGGGAAGTGAAAAGGAGCGTAAATAGGGAAACGAAGCTAGGAAAGGCAATAGGGTCAGGAAGAAGGATGAGATGGTGTGTGAAAGTAGGGGATAGACGATGTCTTATGAATTATAGTATAGGAGGGGGCGTGGGCACTGGGAAGAAGTAAGGGGAGGGGCTTAGGGAGGGGAGTAAGGATAAAATGGAGGGGGTGATAAGATGTGATCGGATAGGACTCAACGTCTTATTTACGTATCAGGCAACGAAAACGCTTTTTTGTAGCCTTATATTTGTTTCCTCTATGAAGGAAGTCACTGATTCCAAGTGTGTTTGTATTGATTCGAATGTGGAGAGATAAGGAAAGTCTCAGTGATTTCTAGAGCAGAATATTTAGGAGGGACTTTCTTATTCGTTTACATTCGTAGTCGTGTCTAGAGAACGAATACCGAACACCGAAAACCAAATGCAATTCTGTATGTCGTGTAGGGATAAATGCAACTTTGAATTGTAACTTGGTTAGTGTTACCTTTCTTTGGAGCTTGTACTACAAGACTTACGAGTAGCTATACTAGACTGTCTGTGAGATGTTCCATGAAAGAGATACCATTCGAGGATTGATATCTCTTCTCTTTATCTCTCTCTCCTCTCTCGTGCGCTCTCTCTCTCTCTCTCCTCTCTTTTACGATTCCCTTGTACACTTTGTATCTGCATCCCGAGGGCACTTGCCGGCCTTTACCAGCGTTAAAACCAACTTTCTGAGTTTCTGTTAGCTTTGAGGAAGAACTCAAAGTCAAAGACACGGGATCTCCACCCGAGCGATTTCGAAAAGCACCTCGAAAAGCACGCAGTTAGATTAAATTACTGAAATGCGAAATATGTATATCTGGGAGACTTGTGTGGATTTCATCAAGCCATTTTCGTCCCACAGGTAGCAGTAGAAACCGGATATATACTGTGATTCTAAACCCCATTAATTTTTTTATGATAAAAGAAAGGTTTATTTTAGAGTTTTTATCAAATTTAGGATGATTAATTGCGATGCGCAGATCAGGGTGGACACAAGAACTTAAATTAAAAAGTTCTCTGAAATTTAGATGATAAAAGTTGTCAACTGTTACGTATCTTAGGTCGCTGAATCCGAATGCGAAGTAGGAATGCCAAAGTTAGATCTTGAGCTCTTTCTAACCTCAAAAAATACTTTGCGTACAATTCACGGACTCCAAAAAGTAGGAGTTTTGACGATCCAGATAAGGTAATTCTTACTTATGTTTGGTCGCCGAAGCCGATTCAGAAGTCGGAATTACGCAGTTAGCACTTGTTTTCTTAGTCGCAAAAAATGTACGAAAAAACTGTTTTTTAGGGTCAGGAAATTTTCAGTATAGGAGAAAAACAAGAGCTAACTTCGGAATTCCGACTTTGGGTACGGTTTCAGCGACTCAACATACGTAGGAATTGACTAATATAGTTTCGGTCCATCGGAAGATGGAATTTTCTTTTCTTTAGGGGTTGTAAAATGTATGAAATAATTGTTTTTGGAGGTTATAAAATGTTATGATTAGGGAGAAAAAAAGAGTCAACTTCAGAATTCCGACTTCGGATTCGGAATCAGCGACTCAAAATACTTCTGTCTGGTGCATTGGAACATCTACTTTTCTATTTTCTTGAGGGACTGTAAAAAGTGCGAGAAAAGTAATTTCTGAGACTAGGAAGAAAACAAGAGCCAAATTCTGAATTCCGACTTCGGATTTGGATTATGCGACTTAAAATACGTAAAAATTGACTAGCCTGGTCCGTCGGAACTCCTACTTTTTTCTAAGCCACTTTCAGTTCAAAAAGTCACTAAAAGTCACTAATGTGGATTAATAATGTTCCTAATCTTCTTTGGAATTACAAAGAATTAAAAAGAATTCGATCCATAGTAAGACTTCAAAACAATTCATCTTAAATTCAAATGAATTAAAAAAAATAATCCAATTATTTTAGTCAAATATTAGTGAAATTAGAGGAATAAAAAAAATAAACTGAATTGAAAAAAAATATATAGGAACCCATTTATTGAATTCAGAAAGTTTGAAATAAGTTTATAAAAATTTATTGAAATTACAGAAATTCAAGAGAATTATGAAGATTCAAAATAATTTAGAAGAATTTGAATAAGTTGCAAAAAAACATTTGAAAATATTTTCAAATCTTTACAATCCCTCTAAATGCGAATGAATTCTTTGAAATCTTTTTTTTTAAAGTTAATTTTTAATCAAATAGTTGCATTTTCTACCAATACAGTTAATTTTCAAAAATGAAAAATGACTTTTTATTAAATTTTTTAATAAGCCTGCAATAAATAAGTAGAATTTTTTATTTATTTTTTAAACATTTAAAATATTAGGTTAGAAACCCGGACATTTTTCTTAGAAAATAGAAATAATTTTTTACTCTATACTTTTTGACTTCAGACTACACAGTCACACTTTTAAACCCGGATACTTTATTAATTTTGAGTTAATTATTATTTTATAGCTTAGTTTTACATTTTAGCAAACTTTATATTTGAAAAAATAAAAAGTTTTCTAATGATGAAAATTTATTTTAAAAAATTGTTAAGTCTAAGGAAATAACAACAGAAAACGTATGTTCTTAAAAAAAGCCGATTTTGTCTTAAAAATAATTTATTTCTATGTTAGTGAGCAAAATACTTTGAACAACTCAGAAAAAGTTGGAAAATTCAACTGTTTTGTTGAGGGTCCACTATTTTGTTGTAACTTAAATTATTTTTTGAATATTTAATTATTTTGTTGAAAATTTAATTATTTTTTAAATATGTAATCATTTTGTTCAAAATTCATTTTGTTAAATCGAAAATTCAAGTGTTTTATTAAACATTCTTCCATTTTGAAAGAAAATTCGTTTGTTTTTTGGAAATTCTTTTTCTTTTTTTTGAGAGAGAGAAAGCAATTTTTGTGGTTGAAGTTTAATCTTTTTTGCTAGCCATTTTGTTGAAAATTTCGAAGTTTAAAGAAAAAAAAAAGAAAAAGAATTTTTTTTAAGTAGTCTTTTTCGCGTTTTAAAAGTTATTACTTTTTAGCTTACTGAGAAAAATATTTTTAAAAACTCAGGGTTTGGTACTAAAAATAATGCATTGCAAAAGAATGGTGAAAACAATCGAAATCTATCTACTAATAAAATTAAATTCAAAGAATAGGATTGCAGGGAAATTAAGGGAGGGAAAATAGGAGAAGAGAGGGGAATGACACAAACATGGTACGTGAAAAAATATGGAGAGGGGGTATAGTTAATAAGGAGAAACAAAAGAGGTTGTGAGGGGAGGGGGAGTATGGAAAGTTAAGGAAAATGAGAGGAGAAGTACGGAGAGTGAGGGGATTGGGAGTAGCCGAAGTGAGGGTGGGGAGTCGTTTAGTGATAGGATATGAGATGGTAGTAGGGGAAGTGAGGGAGGAAAATTAGGAGAAGGGAGTGGAAATTATGGTAGAGGATGTAAGGTAAGTTAGGGTTTGGAAGTAGAGGAAGTGGTTAGAAATTAGAATGAGTAGGGAAGGGGAAGTGGTGACTAGGGAAGGGATGTGTTATCTGAGGAAGACAGTAGATGGTGAAGTAGAGAAGGAAGAAGATGGTATAGGAGGAGGAAGATGGTAGAGGAGGAAGAAGTTGATGGAGGGGGAAGCGAATAATGAAGTGGGAGAATGGGGAACTATGGAAGGGGTAAATGCGACCGACTTATTGACGGCTCAGTAGGTTACGAAACCCATTTTTGTAGGCGCTCGGCCCCTACTTTGAATAATTTTTTATGAAGATGATAGACCGCACTTTTTCTTTAGGTGTGTTGTACTGGGAAAAGTTTTCTCGTGATTAAAGTGCTGTCCGTGGTGTGTTCTTTTATTTTACGAGACTGGTGTTTTCCTTGACTTGCAGTTGTCATTTTAGATGAAATAGCCAACGCCTGAGGACAACTGTCGATCCCTTTTAATCAATTTAACTCCCATCCATTGAAGAAAACATTACCTGACGACCATCCTATCCGGATAGTAATGGAATTAAATTATTAACATAGTGGTAAGAAGGAGGAACCTCGCGGTTTTCTAGTAAAGCTCTATTCCCGGGAGCTTCCGCCCAGCCTTTTTATACTACCCCAGTACACGAGCTAATTAAAGAAAATGTGATCGTTATTTAACTCGCGTCATTTGGGAGCACGTCCCCTGCGTACGGTACTAATTACTAATGTCCTAATCGCCTTTTACTTCCTGGATTATATAACATCTGACTTTAATAATTATTCTTATGGCCCCGCCGCACCTAATGAGAAAGGAGAAACGGACTTACTCGAATTAAATATCTTTTAGAATTTATTTTAATTTAAGAGTACATTTTATATTTTGTTTCTTTTAAAATAAAAGGAAATTAGGAAAACGTACAGCGATATTCAGATTTTAGAGTAATTTATCTCTACCCCTCTTTTACCACTATTGAAAAGAATTTTTTTTTCTATAACAAGCGAACTGAATTAATAGATTTAAGTAAGAAACCGACTTCTTTTTGGTTCAACATTCTACTATTTCGTTGATAATTTCATTCTTTTGTTGAGAATTCAAAAATTTCATTAAAAATCAATCTTCTTCTTTTTTTATTAAAAATGCAACTCCTCGGTTGAAAATCAATATATTTTCGTTAAAGATACAAATATTTCTTCGAAAAATAATTCTTTTAGCAGAAAATTCATCTATTCTAGTTGAAAATGGTTGTTTAAAAGTTAAATTATTTAAAAAAAATTTTTTCTTTGTTGTTGAAAATTCATAATTTCAGTTGAAACTTCTACTAGATAGTTGCAAATTAACTTTTTTGTTGAAAATTCATATATTTTCGAGTTGAAAATTCAACTACTTTGCTGAAAGTTGCACTACTTTATAAAGTCTTTTTTTTAGATTGATCATTTTAGTTGAAAATTCACCTCGTTGAATGCAAGATTTAAGTTTTTTGTTAAAAATTCAATTGAAAAATCAATGATAATTTTTTCGATCGATAATTAACTATTTGTTGAAAATTCAATTTTCTTGTAGAAAATTCATCTTTTGGTAACAATATAATTTTTTTTTTTTAATTTAACTGTTCTGTTGCCAATTTTTGTATTTTGTTGATACTTCGTATATTATTGTAAAAAGTTTAAAGTTCCTAGTTGAGAATTCATTTTTTTCAAAATTCGATCATTTTTATCGAAAATTCAACTATTGGGTTGCAATTTCAACTATTAATTTAAAAATTTGATAGAAAATTAACTTTACAATTGAAAATTTAACTGTTTCACCATTTTGTTGAAAAACCAATGTTTCGAAATTTTGTTATTTGATGTTTTTTTTCTTCTTTGACCAAAAATCTTTCTTGGTTGAAAATTCAACTCACGTTGACAAATAATATGATTTAATTGTATTCAGCTGGGTGAAAATGAGTTTTTTTAAAATACTTTTTTAGGCTGAAAATTTAAGTATTTGATTTTGGGTTAAAATTTTATCTTTTTTAAATAAAAATTCAACTTTTTGGTGGAAAATTCAAGTGTTTATTTATTTTGTTAAAAATTCAAAAATAATTTGTTAAAGTCATATTTTTGGTCCAAAGTTTAACTGTTTTGCTGAAAATTCAACTGCCTTGTAAAAAATTATTTTTTTTTTACTTCAGAATTAAACTATTTCATTAAATTGCAATTTTTTATGGTTGAAGTTTAATTATTTTTTATTGAAAATTCATCTTTGAAGGTTTAAAATTCAACTATATTGTAAAAATGTTAACTAATAAGTTAATCTTTTTTAATTGAAAGTTCGATCATTTGGTGGAAAATTTATCTTGTTAGGTTTAAAATTCAACTGTTTTGCTAAAAATGTAACTATCTGGGGAATTTTTTTTAAATGGGAATTTTTTTGGTGGAAAATTTAATTGTTTTGTTGAATTGGTTCTTTTTGGATAGCAACTTTTTTTTCAATTATTTATCTTTATTGGTTGAAAATTCGCCTGTTTTTCTGAAAAATTATTTATTTGGTTAAAAATTCAAATAATTTTTTAAAGTCATATTTTTTGTCCAAAGTTTAACTGTTTTGCTGAAAATTCAACTGCCTTGTAAAAAATTATTTTTTTTTTTTACTTCAGAATTAAACTATTTCATTAAATTGCAACTGTTTATGGTTGAAGTTTAATTATTTTTTATTAAAAATTCATCTTTGTAGGTTTAAAATTCAACTATCTTGTAAATTTTTTAAACTATTTAGTTCATCTTTTTTTTTTATGGAAAATTTGATAATTTGCTTGAAAATGCCTCTTTGTAAGCTTGAATTCAACAAATTAGTTCAAAGTTGAACTATTTTCTTTAAAATGCATTTGTTTTTATTACTTTCAATTATTTAATTGCAAATGTCCCTTCTTTGTAAAAACTTTTTTTTTCTTTTGAAAATTTAATTAGTTGTTTGAAAATTGACCATTCTTCATTGAAAATTAATTTTCTTTGTGGGAATTTTCATCTTTTCATATTAAAACCACTTTGTCGATTCCCTAATTAATTGGTTTCGAAAATATTACACCCTATCAAGTTTAACTATCAGTGCTCTCTTCTCAATTCCCAGCACGATCTTTGTGAACAACCTGTGATACTTATCACTCATCCATATTACATTAACGAATAACGCGCCGGTCAAAGAGAAATCACTAATTAAAGGAAGAGGCTTGGAAACGTTATCAAAATGAAACAGGTTTGCGAAATTTAATTTCAAGCAATCATTAATTACGATATAAATTGCCTTTAGATTCACATCTCTGAATAAATCCATCAGTAGATATTTTTTTATTTATTGTTTATTAAAATTTTTAATGTAATAATTACATACTTATTTCAATTATTTTTAGCACTTTCCAGTCTTCCTAGAAGTGTTTCGAAATTTTTACATTCAGCGGTTGAGTTTCACCTTTGTGTGTGGCCGTGCGGTCTCACAGACCACACCATGATTCTGGTATCAGGGTCCCTCCACCATGGACTTCCTTCAGGCCATGGAAGCCATTAGTTTTAGTTGTGCTTTCGCTGAAGTAGGTGAGCAACGTTTCTTCCTGATTGTTATTGGTAAATAATATCAATTGTAAGCTCTTAAGCAGACTGCAAAACCGCACGGCCACTTTAGCGTCACAATTTTATAGTTCTGTCCCTAATAACCCTGATTCGAGCAAAAAGTGACTAATCAGAATGGGCTTGTGGCCGTGCGGTCGCCATGACCGCACGGTCTTCCAGACCGCACGGCGCACTTTTTGTCCAATTGTAAAAATTCTATGGTAATTTTCTGTGTCAATCCAATTAGGATTTGATGTTGACATCGAAAAGTAGGATAAACTTGTTAAACACGAATTGAGAAGCTTTCGGTATTATTATGGTATCAAGGATAAGGGTCGACGTGGAATTGAAAAAATAAATGTACTTAATCTTAATCTTAAGGATTGAAAGACGACACGATGTCAACGTGTCCGAAGAATCGATAGGAAAAGATATGCTCGTGAATCTATATGGCTTCGTTTGACACACTTGAAACCTAATCCGATTTGAAGCCCATTTCCGCATGGATGGTTCAAGAACCTTCTCGTGGCTTATGTTACAATAATAAATATTATGAAATATTAAGGAAACAAATCTCAATTTAATTTCTAACCAAATTTATTTATTATTTTGACATTAATATAAACGTATAATAAATCCTTCAGGTTCTCTCTGACTTAGGGTATATGTCACCTGCTGTCAGTTGCTTTTATAATTTTGTGTTAAAAACAATACGCTGTTATTAAGTACCGTATCCCACTGACTTAGGGTACAAAAAGCAAGCTCCTCTTAATTGTTTTTATATTATTACGGCAAAAATGATAGACTGCAATAAGGTATCGTTTTACCTGTGACTTAGGGTACGAACCGCAACCTGCTGGCAATTTTTTTATATTTTTGAGACAAAAACAATAGACTGCAACAAGGTATTTCCCTCTGACTTAGGGTACAAAACGCAATCTTTTCTCAATTGTTTTTATATTTTTGCGGCAAAAACAATAGTATGCAACAAGGTATCCTATTCCTTCTGACTTAAGACATGAAAGACGCATTTTGCCAAGTGCGTTGACAGTTTTGTGACAAACAAAATAGATTGAAACAATGTTTCGTTTTCCTCTGAATTAGGGTACAAAACGCAACCTGCTCTCAATTTTTTTTTGTATTTTTGCGGCAAAAACAATAATCTGGAACAAGATATCCTATTCTTTCTGACTTACGGCATGAAAGTCCCCTTTTACCATGTGCGTTTACAGTTTTGCGACAAAAACAATAGACTGCCACAAGGTATCGTTTCCCTCTGACTTAGGGTACAAAAAGCAAACTGCTCTTAATTGTTTTTATATTTTTACGGCAAAAGTTATAGACTGCAATAGGGTATCATTTTTCTCTGACGTGGGGTTCGAAACTGATCTAATTAGATCGCAATTTAAAGTAGATATTAACAATCGTACAAATTAATTCCTTATTAATTGAAGATATTAGCCCCATTGTGTTGTTCTGCTATTAAGGGCTGACTGGAACTGCTGGGGTAATAAGCCCACTAATGCTTAGAGAAGCATTACTCAAACCACACAATAGTTGGAGAATCAATAAACGATCGTGGTATGTCGATATAGCATTTAGATTAGAATATTGAATACATTAAATTTTGGAATTATCGTGAATATCCTAAAATGGGGCTCAATGGGCCGTTTTTTTTACTCACTTATAAACTGTGCGAAGCAACATTTAAAATATGGTTTAACATTTGTGAAATAGAAAACAGTCGCTTATCTTAAAATATTTTGAAGAAAAGTCAGCAGTTTAAAAAAATTTTTAAATAAACTTTCATTTATTATAATTAATAAAATTGCGGGTGAGCCGATTCGCCCCACATGGTCCGCTTAACCCCTTTTACGGTACATAATGGATCACAAATTTTACATTTTTCTATTTATAGAAAATTCAACCATGTTCCTTTATTTAAAATAAAATTTATTGCAGTACTTTGTGACCCTTCTATAATTCACAGGAAGGAAGAAAGGTGTTGCAGCGGCGCCCACGTGTAAAATGTAAATAACATGGCTTGATATATGTCGTGCATACATCGCAGAATCTTTGGACAATAATTAAAGGGTGTGAGGTTAAAATGAGGGTGCCGCAAAATTTTTTTTTTTTAATTTCCTGATTTTTCCCTGACTAATTTTTTATTTTCCCTGGCCATTAATTATTTTAAAAAACGAATTTTAATGTTGTTACTTTTCTAATATAGAATTTTTTATGATTTCATACTTGAAAATAAATTCTTTGAAATCCATTTAAACAATATAAAATCCTGGAAAATTCTCTAAAATCTGATATTTCTAGAAATCTTGGAAAACTAAAAAACCTTGTAATATTTTTAAATCCCACAAAATATTCCGAATCTTATAAAATCCCATACAATTACCAAAGTCTATTAAAAATTCCTTAGAATCTTTGAGGACACCCTAAAATTTTTTTAATTCTTTAAAAAAATTTTAAACTGTTTAATTTTCTTGGGAATTCATTGAAATTTAAAAAAAGCAAATATTGTAAAACACCTTGCAATTTTTTTTCTCTTGAAAATTTTTCGGAATTTTTAAAAATGCCATCAATTCTTTAAATTCCTTTTGAATCAATTTAAATTATTTGAATCTACTCATAATTCTGTCGAATTATTAAAAATACCCTAAAATATTTGAAATCTTATAAGAATTCTTATAAGAAATCTTATAAAAATATTTCGATATCCCTTGCATTTTTCTTAATCTCTTAAAAATTCCTTCATTAACATTTTTTAAAACTATTTAATTTCCTTGAAAATTCCTTCAAATAATTCCATCGAATTATTATAAATAGCCTAAAATATTCGAAATCTTATAAAATACGTTAGAAAATCTGTTAGAAAAAAATTTTAATTTCAGAAATATATTTTAAAATACTAGGAGATTGAAAATATTTCGAAATTCCTTGAAATTCTTTTTAACCTCTTGAAAATTCCTTGCAATTTTTCGAAATATTAGAAAATATGTAAAAAAATTAAATCTTGGAAAATACCTTGAAATAATTGAAAATCTTTCAAATTCGTTGTAAACCTTAAAAATTATTGAAATCTATTTCAAATTCCTTTCTAATTTTTAAAAACACCCTTGCAATTTCTTTAAATCTTGAAAATTCCTCTGAATGTTTTAAAAATATCCGAGAATCTTTCAAATTTTTTGAGATCTTTTGAAACCCTTTGAAATTTAAAAAAAATATGAAAATTCTTGTGAATTTTGAAAAATAGCCTAAAACCTTTTAAATCCTTTAGAATCACTTCCAATTACTGAAACTAAATGACGATCCCTTGGAATGAAATGAAAATTCTTTGAAATCTATTAAAATACCCTTAAATATTTCCCTCCCTTTGAAATATTTCGAAATTTTTTTAAATTCTTAAAAATTATTTAAAAATTTTAAAAATACCCTTAATTGCTCAAATCCTCCAGAATAACTTCAAAATTATTGAAATCAAATAGAAATTGCTTGGAATCTTTTAAAAATACCCTAAAAAATTTCAAAAGAATTTTTAAACATTCAAAAATAGGCATTGATCAAAGTTGGGTGGGACTGACATAACTGAACTCGTCGCTTTACCCCTGTTTAATATTCTCAGAATGGGTTAGAATTTTTCTAAATATCCTCAAATCTTTCAAACCCTTTGAAATTCCTTAAAACTATTAAAATCTATTAAAAATTCCTTGGAATCTTTTTGAATTTTCTAATTTTATTTATCGATTTTGGAAATATCCTGAAGCCTTGTTTAATTTCCTAAAAATAGGTTCGAATATTTTTAATATCCTAAAATATTTCAAACGAGCGCGATTTATTATTCGATAGTACTGAAATAAATATTTAAAGTATACATTTAAAGTCATTAAAACGTCAGTCCTATTGATCAAAGTTTGGTGGGACTGACATAACTGAACTCTCCAGCTTTACAACGATTCGAGATGTTTTAAAATCTCCTAAAATCATTGAAATCATCCCCTTAGAAATTCCCCTTAGAAACCCTTAGAAATTAATTTAAATTATTGAATCTATTCAAAATTCCTTGTAATCTTTTAAAATTTGTTTTCGAGAAAGATTTCTTATTCGATAATACTGGAATTAATTTTTAAAGTCATTATGACGTCAGTCCCATTGATCGAAGTTGGGTGGGACTGACGTTATAAATAAATTCTCCACCTTTCAACGATTTGGTATTGAGCGGAATTCAATAGTGGTTAACCCATCTGTTAAATTATTAATAGAAAAAGTAATTTAAGTGATCTTTTTGTTTTAAAAAGCAGGTAGAAAAAACATAACATTTTGGAACGAGGTAGCATAAAACACGTTATTCTACATCGTTAACATCGGTCAGCGTTCAGATTTTATTTTTATTTTTACGTTCCAAAGGTACGTTTAATGTTCCTAGTGTACACATTTTCATAATAATTTTACGATTCTTATTGCTTTAAGTATTCCGAAGAGCGATTTTTTTACGAGAGAAAAAATCATTACCGAGACACGAATTATTAAACTTTTACTAGGTAATATTTTTTTAACAATATAGGGCTGCAGTCAGAAATCAGACTCGTCAAACATGCTGGGAGACTTTCTAGCTGAACTATGTCGAGATTAATCATGGTCGCTGCAAAACCTCGTTTTTAAAATAAACAATTTCAAATTTATTTGAACCAAGAAAAGAGACTTTTTCTCATATAAAAGATGAATTTTAAAACCAAAATGACGTATTTTCAACAAAAGAGTTAAATTTTGGAAAAAAAAAAATTTTTTTAACAAAATAGTTCAATTCTCAACAACAACAAATTATTTTTAAATCAAAAAGAGGAATTTTCAACCAAATATTTCAACTTTACCTACAAAAATAAATTATGAACAAAAAAATGTAATACTTGACATTTCAACTAAAATAGCGAATTTTTTTAACGAAATGATAAATTTTTTGACAAAAAAATAAGAATTTTCAACAAAGTACATGGATTTTTTAACAAATAGTTGATATTCCGACTAGAAAAAATTATTTTCAACAAAAAAGTAGGAAATATAAAATTTCAGTAAAAAAATTAATAAAAAACAAAACATTTGCGACAAGAAAGTCAAATTTTTAGCCAAACAGACAAATTTCCAACTAAAAAATTAAAAATTTTAAACAATAAAAAAAATGAAACAAAGCAGAGAATTTTCTATAAAACAGTCGAATTTTTAACTGAAAGAATCAATTATCAACTAAATGGAAAATTTATATTTTCAAATAAAAAAATTAATTTTAAGCCAACTCAATAACTAATTTTCTAGAAAACTTTTAAATTTCTAACAAAAAAACGAGATAAAAAAAATAAACGAAATTTCATCTAAAAAATATCAGTTTTAAAAAAAGTAGAAAAGTTACACTATCAGTTAAAAAAATAATTCGAACCAAAAAAAATAAATAAGTAGTTATCCGGTAAAACAGTTTTCAACTGGAAAGTTAAACTTTTAACCAAAAGGATGAATTTTGAACTGAAATGATGAATAAAAAACTTTTAAAAAAAGTACAGCTATAAGAAATTTTTTTTTGTATAGCAGTTGAACATTCAACCCGAAAATATAAATTATTACTTAAAAGCTTAATTTTTAAACAAAAAGTTGCATTTGTAACAAAAAAGAGGAATTCTGAAAGAAGATCAATTTAAAAAAAAGTAAATCTTACACTTTCGGTATAAAAAATTAATTTCAGAGCAACAAAAAAATAGATTTTAAGAGAATAGTTAAATTTTTAAACAATGAGATGTATCTTCAACCAAAAAGTAAAGAAATATAAAAAAGTTTTCAAAGAAATAGTTAAGTTTTTAGTTAAGGAAAATTAATTTGCTAAAAAAGTACATGTTTTTAACAGAAGAGTTGTAGTGTAAACCAAAGCAAAATAATTTAAAAACAAATAGTTGCATTTTTAACCGAAAAACAAGAAACTTCTATCAAAAGAGATGAAATTTTAAATCAGTCAAATTTTCAAAAAAATAGTTAAATGTTCAAGCAAGATAGATTTCAGTACAATTTTTAACAACCAAGAATATGAATAATCAAGAAAAAATTATTTTTTTTTTACCAAAATAGTTCAATTTTCCAGTCAAAAGACGAATTTTCAACAAATCACTAAGTTTCAACCAAAAAAGATTACTTTTTAAGCAAACTTAACATTTAACAAAATTTAATTTAACAAAAAAAGAAATACAAATTTAATTACAAGGCAAATCAATTAATAACAAGAATATTATATCAGGATGGTCACAAAACTTTATTTCCAAAACGTCCGAACTTTTCCTGACCATTAATTTTTAAATAGAAGAATCCTAATTTTGTAACCATTTTTAAGATAGAATATTTTATAAACGGTATAAAAGAATTTCAAATAAAATTTGTGACAATTCAAATTTATCATCCTTTAGCAATTTAAAGTTATTTAAAGTTATTTTTAAAAAAAGTTGTTTAAAGAGCCTATTATAGAAAATCCCTAACTTTTGCAGTATTTTTTTTTTTTGCAAAATCCACCACTTGTCCCTGATTTATAAAATTCCCTGACATTTCCCTGGTTTCCAGGTTTCCCTTGAGCAACCAACCGGAAAATGAATAATTTTCCTGCCGGCAAAGAACAACAAGAAATTTCTTCCGAATTATAGTGACTGATTCGAAAAGCAGGTAAGCATCGTAGATTTACGAGCTCGGCTTTAATCTGTGATCTATGATCGGTCTTCCACCAATAGTTTCACACTTTACGGGTTTCAGTATGCAAATTCTGGTGAAGAAACACGCGCAATATCTCGATCCCTTGGCTGCCTGCCAAGTCTTACCCTCCTTTTACCCTCCTTTTACCCTCCTTTTACCCCTTTCAACCCTCTTTCGTTATCCCAGAATCCTAACTGACTGACATGACCTATACCACCAACTTGTTACCTATAGCGCCTTAAATACTGCACGTGAATCGCCATTCGAGGTCACCGACATGTGTGGAAACGTGAATCAATAATCGATCACTCGTACCCTAAATACTTCCTGCATTTACATATTTTATATCCATAGAATTTACGGAAATTTATTTAAACTAATAATAATTTGCCTTAATTTAAGATTTTCTGAATTTGAATCTTGATAATATCTTTTTTTATCCTATTTTAGCCTTCACATCCTGCTTTGATTCTCTAAAAGGCCTAATCGTTCTGAATTAAGATCTCCTTCAGTCATCCTATAATCTCAACTGTTTTTTTCCAACTTTTCCTATAATCAGAACTATATTTTTAAGCCATCCTTTAGTTCTCCTATAATCTCGACTGTGTTTTCCCAGCCCTCCTTTAATCCTCCTACAACCTCCTGGCATTTTTCAAATTGTCCTTGAATCATTCAAAGACCACCCAGTATTGTCCAAGTTATCATTTAATCCTCCTAAAACCTCCCTTGTATTCTTTGAGTCCTCCTTTAATTATACTGGAACCTTAAGTCCTTCTACAACCCCTTATTTATTTTTTAATTCCTCCTTTAATCATCCTTTAATCCTCCTATAACATCCCTGTACTCCTCAGGTCCTCCTATAATTCTCCGTTAATCCTGCAACAACCTCGCAGTATTTTTCATGGCCTACTTTAATCCTCCTTTAATTAATCCTTCAACAATCTTCCAGTATTTGTCAAGAACTAATTTAATCCTCCTTTAATTCTTAAGGAACCTCACATTACTTTTGAAGTCCTCCTTTAATCCTCCTTAAGTTCTCCTACAATCTCAAGTCTTTCTTGAGACCTACTCTAATCGGCCTTTAATCCTACAAAACCCTGGTAGTCTTTTTCAAGAACTACTTTAATTCTCCAATAAGCTCCGAGTATTCTTCAAGACCTGCTTTAACCCTTCAACAAACTCCCAGTATTTTAAGACCTATTTTAACCCTCCTTTAATCCTTTAACGACATCCCAGTCTTTTTCAAGGTCTACGTATATCCTCATATGTTTCAAAAATTTCAATGTTTCAAATTTCAAAAATCTTCCAGTATTTTGAAAGAACTAATTTTATCCTCCTTTATTTCTTTAGGAACCTCCCATTAATTTTTAACTCCTCCTTTAATCCTCCAACAACATCCCAATATTTTGCAACTCCTTTAATCATCCTTCAATCTCTCAGTATTTTTCAAGGCCTCATTTAATCTTACTACGACTTCTTAGTATGTTCTAAGTCCTCCTTCAATCATACTACAACCTCCTGGCATGTTTCAAGTAGTCTTTGAATCCTCCCACAAACCCCCAGTAGTTTTTAAGGCCTCCATAATTCCTCCTACAACTACCAAATATTTTTCAGGTTATCATTTAATTCTCCTAAAAACTCCCTTGAGTTTTTCAAGTTCTCTTTCAATCCTTCTGCTACCTTCCAGTTCTATTCAAATCCTTCTTAAGTCCTCCTACAAGCTTTTAGTATTCTTCAAGTTCTCTAACTCTCCTATAATTCACCACTGTTTTCGAAGTCCTCCTTTAATCCTCCTACAACCGCCCACTATTTTTCCAGTTCTCCTTAAATCCTCCTACAACCATCCAGTATTTTTAAGGTCCTCATTTAATTCTCTTGCAACCAGAATTCCCTTAATCCTCTTAGTATTTTTAAAGTCCGCTAATAGTCTTCCTACAATATCGAGTATATTTTTCAAGTCCTGCTTAATCCTAAGTAAATTTCTAAGTACTGTTCAAGTCCTCCTTTAATCGTCCAACAACATCCTTTATACTTTTTAAGTCCGCGCACAACCTCCTAGCATGTTTCAATTAGTCTTTGAATTCTCCCACAAACCCCCAGTAGTTTTTAAGGCCTCCATAAATCCTGCTGCAACAACCAAATATTTTTCAGGTTATCATTTAATTCTCCTAAAAACTTCCTTGTGTTTTTAAATTCTCTTTCAATCCTCCTGCAACCTCCTAGTACTGTTCGTGTCCTACTTAAGTCCTACAATATCGAACGGATTTTTCAAGTTGTCCTATAAATTCTCTTACATTCGCACAATATTCTAAAGTACTGATTTAATCCTCCTACAACCTCCGAGTTCTTTTTAAATCCTCCAACAACCTCCCAGTACTGGTAAAGTCCTCCTACATTCTCAAATGCACTTTTCAAGACGCCCTTCAATCCTCTTACAAACTTCCAAAATTTGCCAAGTCCTGCTTTAATCCTCATAAAATCTCCCGGTTCTTTTGATGTCCCTCTGTAATCCTTCAAGGACCTCCCAGTATTTTTAAGACCTACTTTAATACTCCTACAACTTTCCAGTATTTTTCAAGTCCTCCTTGAATCCTCCTACAATCTCTTAGTATTGTTCAACTTCTCCGCTAATCCTCCAACAAATTCCCAGTATTATCAAAGTTCTCCTTTAATCCTCTCAAAACCTTCCACTATTTTGCAAGTCATACTTTAATCCTCATAAAACCATCCAGTATTTTTCAGGTTCTCATTTAATTCTTTTACGAATACCCAGAATTCATGAGGTCCTCCTTTAATCCTCCCAGTTTTTTGAAAGTCCTCCTTTAGTCCTCCTATAAACTCAAATGTATTTTTAAAATCCTGCTTTAATTCTCCTAAAACCTCCCAGAATTGTTCAAGTGCTCCTTTACTCCTTTAAAAATCTCCTAGTATTTTATATATTATATATTTATAATCGGCTATTGAGTTTATTCTACAAAAAGTATTATATTTTTGAAAACCTGTAATATTGCACTTGCTCGATTTTTGCGTGTTTTCTGTAACGTGAATTTTTCTATCACGTCAATATGACAGTTTACTAATTAAATATGTCAGTTTCACATTTTGTCCAATTATCCTGACTTCCCACATAAAGCAAGATGATGCTGTTCTATTTGCATGGAAATGCCCTTATTTGAATTTAAATAACAATTTCAATAATGTTAGACGTTTTATAAAAACTTTTTTTTTACATCAAATTTTAATCAGAAAGATTAATTTTCTACCTAAAAGACGAATTTTCAAGCAAGCAGTAGAATCTATTACCATAAAAAATAAATTTTTAGCAAAAAATGAAATATTTAAATTTTGAGTGAATAAAAATGATTTTTCAACAACAAAAAAACTAATTTTCAGAAAAATATATTATTTTCAACTAAAATTGTGCATCTATAACCAACAAACATTATTTTTCACAAGATAGCTGATTCCTTAACCAAAAGAGATTAATTTGCAGTCAAACAAGTGTTTTTTTTAAATTAAAAACAATTGAATTCAACCAAAAAAGACGCATTCTCAACGAAATTTCTGAATTCTCAAACAAAAAAGATTAATCTGCAACAAAATATTTACATTTTTAACGAAATAGGATGAATTTTCAAACAAAAATCTGCTAAAATGAATTTTCAACCAAATTTTTAAACAAAGTTACGAATCTAACAATTAAAAATTATGTAACGAAACAAAAACAAAATTTATTTTAAACATAAAAACAGTTGAAATCCGCCAAAAGCACGATTTTTGAACAAAATTTTGAAGTTTTAACCAAAGAGATAACTTTGAAAGAAAGAGATGAATTTTTAAACCAAATTTTAAAAAATAGAGAAAATAATAAGGTCGTAACAAAGTGTTGAAATTGCAACCAAGTGGTTGGAGATGCAGACAAAAAAGAATAATTCTGAACTAAAAAAGATGAAATTTCAATGAAATAATTGAATTCAGAACAAAATAATTCGATTTCCAATCAGAGTTGAATTTTAGACTAAGAAAGATTTTCCAGTCCAGAAGGAAAAAAATGGCAACCAAATTGTTTAATATACAGCCGAAAAGATTTTGTTTTCATACAGTAGAATTTTTAAACAAGTCGTTAAATTTTCAAATAAATATTAAAATTTTCAACAAAATAGATGATGACTTATACGGTTTATAAATTCGAAAACCTGAGAATTCGAATCCTGAAAGGCTACTGACTCGCCAGGTTATAAATAATCTACGAAACTTAAAGAAGAATTTACAAAATTTATATGAAAATTCAATCACGGTTCATCACTTTTTGTCGTTAATAATTAGAAAAATCCGAAAATTAAAAGGTTTGAAAATCTAGAAATTGGATACTAGGGTCGCCTGCACGTCGTCTTCACAAACACAATACGTGCAAATAAGAGCGTGTGTGAAGATGAAGTGCAGGCGACCCTAATTTCCAATTTCTAGATTTTCGAACCTTTTAATTTTTGAATTTTTCTAATTATTATCGACAAAAAGTGATGAAACGTGAATGAATTTTCATATAAATATCGTCAAATTAGAAAATTAAAAGGTTCGAAAATCTATAAATTGGAAACTCGGGTCGCCTACACGTCGTCTTCACACACGCTCTTATACACACGTATTGCGTGTGTGAAGACGACGTGCAGGCGACCCTAGTTTCCAATATCTAGATTTTAAACCCTTTTAATTTTCTAATTTTTCTAATTATTAACGACAAGAAGTGATGAACCGTGATTGAATTTTCACATAAATTTCGTCAATTCTTTTTCAAGTTTCGCAGATTATTAATAAAAATCCATCAATATTTCTCATATACAAGACCTTGCTCGTTCGTTACTTTTAATGTTAAACATTTCCCTGAAGAGTAAACTTTTGCCGGAATTCGCATCAGGATTATATGTAAGACATTGTCAGGAAAGTTTGACACTGAGGCTGTTAATGTCTCTCGGACACGATCCGGCGGGTTTGCATCTCATGCAGATCGCATTCAAAGTTTGAACGGGTCCCTCGGGAGTATTTCAGTAGTGGAAGCTGGACGTGGCCTTAAAACGAGAGCCTAGTTGGACAGGTCGACTGAAGTAAGAGCTAGCGAACCAGTTAGCTTCCGGAAGGAGCTGGTCCGGAGAGTCACGTCGCTTCATTGTAATCAGGACTCGTCCCAGTTGGCTAAATTTATCCCACCAATTCTCTCCGGCCATCTTTGGGTTTAGACTTTAGGGGCGGCAATTTTCGCTTTGCGGGTTGGGGATGAGACGGCAGTGCAGACATTTATCCGGAAGCCACGTAAGAGGCTCTATCTTCGGCATCGTTTGTTCATCGGGAACAAATAGAGCCCACGACTCCTGGAAACTTCTCAGCGAAGCTCAACTGAATCGTAGGGGATGAGATATTGCCTGCGGAAATATCTCCTTATCTAATGCCACTTATCGTGGTTAATCAGAGAACGTGCATATTCCAACTTCTTACTTCCAAGTCGAGAGACAATGGAAAGAGAGAAGAAGGAGAAAGTATTAGCTTCTCGAGGAAAATTATTCGACTTTTTGTTATGGAAAGTAAGGAACTTTCTTGCTAGCAAGATGTCCTGACGGGGAAAACCGGGAAAAACTGGAAATTTGATCATCGGGAATGACTGGGAGTTTGATTTAATCAGCGGGATTTTTCATTCGATTGCACTAAAATGAATATTTAAAGTGTATATTTAAAGCAACTATAACGTCTGTCCGCTTGATCGAAGTTGAGTGGGACTGACAGAACTAAACTCTCTAACTTACAGAGCTTTGGGATATTTTAAAATATATCCTAAAATATTTCAAACTTTTTGAAATTTCTTCAAATTATTGAAATCTATTAAAAATTCCTTGGAATATTTTCAAATTTTTTATCGAGCGGGATTTTTTATTCGATTTTACTGAAATAAATATTTAAATTAAAGACATTATGACGTCAGAACCATTGATTGAAGTTGGGCGGGACTGACGTTATAACTGAACTCTCTCATTTCGAACGATTTAGGAGACTTTTAAATTCCTTAAAATCATTGAAATTCTCCAGAGCCTTATAAACTCTCTTAGAATCCTTTAAAATCATAAAACCCTTGTTTAAGCTGTCAAAAATGGGTTAAAACTTTTGTAAATATCCTAAAATCTTTCTAACTCTTTGAAATTCCTTCAAATTACTGAAATATATTAAAAATTCCTTGGAATCTTTAAAAAATGTAAATTAGATTTATCGAGCGGAATTTTTTATTCGATTGTAGTAAAATGAATATTTAAAGTCATTATAACGACAGTCCCATTGATTGAAGTTGAGCGGGACTGACGTTACAAATATACTCTCCACCTTAAAACGATTTGGGGGCTTTCAAAATCCCTTTAAATCATTGAAATTCTCGAGTCTTATAAAATGTCTTGAACTTCTTTGAGATTCCTTCAAATTATGGAAATCTATTAAAAATTCCTTCAAAACTTTTAAAAATTTCAAATTTCTTATCAAACGGGAATTTTTATTCGATTGTACTGAAATAAATACTTAAAGTTTATATTTAAAGTAATTATGAAGTCAGTCCCATTGATCAAAGTTGGGTGGGACTGACATAACTGAAATCTCCACCTTACAACGATTCTTGATATTTTAAAATCCCTTAAAATCATTGAAATCCTCGAGGAACTTATAAAATCCATTGAAATCTTTTAAAATATCACAAAACCCTTGTTTAATCTCCTCAAAATGAAATAGTATTTATCTAAATATCCTAAAATCATTCAAACCTCTTGAAATTCCTTAAGAGTATTAAAATCTATTAAAAATTCCTTGGAATCTTATTGAATTTTCAAATTTTGTTATCGACCAGGATTTTTCATTTAATTGTACTAAAATGAATATTTAAAGTCATTATAACGTCAGTCCCATTCATCGAATTTGAGCGGGACTGAGGTTACAATTAGGCTCTCCGACTTAAAACGATTTAGGAGCTTTCAAAGTCTCTTAAAATCAATGAAATCTAGTCTTATAAAATGTCTTGAAATCTTTTGAAATAACATAAAAACCTTGTTTAATCTCCCAAAAATTAGTTGATTTTTTTAATACCCTCAAATATTTCAAATATTTAAAGTTTATATTTAAAGTAATTATGAAGTCAGTTCCATTGATCAAAGTTGGGTGGGACTGACATAACTGAACTCTCCACCTTACAACGATTCGTGATATTTTAAAATCCCTTAAAATCACTGAAATCTTCGAGTCTTATAAAATACCACGAAATCTTTGAAAAAATATCATAAATATCCTAAAATATTTCAAACTCTTTGAAATTTCTTCAAATTATTGGAATCTATTAAAAATTCCTTGGAATCTTTTAAAATTTGATTTACCGAGCGAGATTTTAAATTCGATTGTACTAAAATGAATATTTAAAGTAATTATGACGTCAGTCCTACTAAACGAAGTTGGGTGGGACTGACGTTATAACTAGACTATCGAGAATCTTATGAAATCCCTAAAAATATTTGAATATATAATGCAAAACTTATTTAATCTCTTAAAAATGCGTTGTAATTTTTTTAAATATCTTGTAGACATTAAAACTAGGAAGATTAATTTTTTCTATTAAAAAATACTAATTTTCGACTAAAAAGGAATACATTTTCAGCCAAAAAGCTTAATTTTCAACCGAAGAGATGATTTTTCAACTTCAACAAATAAAAGAAGAATTTGATATAAAACAGTTGAATTTTCAACAAAAGAACATCCAAAAAGTTGCATTTTATTCCAAAAAATATTAAATTCCTACCAAAAATAGATGCATTTTTATACCAAAAAGACGAATTTTCAACAACAGAAAGTTGACTTATAAACCCAAACATAGTTATTTTCAAACAAAAGTTATACATTTTTTTTATTTGACATTTTGTTATAAGAAGTAAGGAACTTTCTCCTTAGCAGGGTACTAAAATGAATATTTAAAGTTCCTATTTAAATACCAAAATTCTAATCTGGCCTCGTTATAGTCCCATAGATCATAGTTGGGTGGGACTGACGTTTTCTTAATATTTAAAGTTTCAATTTAAGATTAATCAACTTTGAAATATTCAAAATGGAGAAATTTCTTGGAATTCTTTTACATCTAAGGAATTAAAAAAAATTAGACCTTGGTGATCCTGAATCCCAAATTTCAAAAAAGTTTGAAATCCCCTGAAATTAGATAAAACTTCTAGAAATCTCTTAAAATGCTTTGTAATGAATTTCCCGATAAGAATAATAAATTATTTCTCCTTACCAGAAGGCAGCCCAATTAGATGTAATTTTATCTAAAGCAGAAACATACCTGAAACAAATAAAAGAAATTTTATTAGGAAACAAAGTCTAGTCATGTTTGTTGAATAATATATAAAAAGGAAGTTTTTAAAATAGTTATAATTTTCGGCTGGTTCAGGGAATTTTGAAAAAGGATTTCAATTTTAACTTGAAACGTTGAATTTCAAAGAGGAAAAAAGAAAGTGAGATTGTAACGTCAGTCCCACTGAGCAAAGTCGAGTGGGACTGACGTTACAACTGGAAAGTTAGATTTTCAACCCACAAATATTAATGTTTGAATAAAAAGACCGGAAAATGAAAAATGAAACGGAAAAACCGGGAATTTAAAACCATCCGTCGAGTACTCTCTTGTATTTGGCTTTCCTTATGGAAAGTAAGAACATTTCTCGTTACATATTTTTCACTTTTCATCGCCTCCTATGGATCTTTTTATCTGCCCAGAATAAAATTCCAGGTTCCACAACTTTGAATACAATATTTCTTTATTGGGAAAAAAAGATCAAAAATTCTCGAGCTACATTCAATAAAAAATGTAGATCTTACCATGTTTTCGCACACCAAGTTTTCTGAGTGCTCTTTTACTTGCTGTAATATTTTATTTCAATAAAGTTCTGCATTTAAATTTTAAACTTGACTTATATTCTTCGGCGATTGACGATCGACCGCGGAATATTGGTTACAACGACACGAAATACCCTTTACGATAAACCACCCACTTAAATGGCACTCTTTAGCACCTTTTATCGTACGTGGAAAAGAAATGGGAAGTAAAAAGTTGAAAGATATCGTAAATCGTTGAACAGTTCACTCGACTTTGACGCGACTTCCATTAAGTCGAGGATTTGAGAATTTTATGCTCAAATACCCTTCAGGGGAATTGCCCATTTGTGATTTGTTAGATCAGACCTTTTAATCTCGCCCTAGAGCACTTTCGCTGCAAAAGGCACTCAGCAAGCCTTCTTTTTCCAATAATTATTTCTAGTGAGAAATATTTTTTTAATAAAGCCGATGAATTTTGGAAATTCCCTGAATTTTCCCTGACAGATTTTTCATTTTTAACACAGAATCTTTTATAAAATGAATAAAACCATTTCAAATTAAAACTTAAAAATCTTAGCTTATTTTCGTATTTTAATCAAGAAAGATGGTATCTTTTTGATAAAACATAGGTTTAATTAAAAAATTAATTAATTTTTGAGAAGCCAGTTGAATTTTTAACAACAAAATATGAATTTTCAATTCAAATAGTTCGAGTTTTCAAATAAAAATGATTAAACGCCAACAAAAATCAGTTGATTTTTAAAAATAAAGATGAATACTTAACAAAAAATATGACTAAAAAGACGAATTTTAAACCAAGAAGATTAATTTAAAAAAAAACTAATATTCAATAAATTACACAAATTTTTTGATAAGAAGTTGAATTTTCAATTGAAACCCCCAAAAAATAATTTTTAACAAAATAGTTCAATTTATAACCAAAATAGACACATTTTTGAATAAATAAACTAATTTTCTACCAAGAAGACGAATTTCCATTAAAATAGTTTAATTTTCAACTAAAGAGATGAATTTTCAACTTAAAAAATAAAAACCATAAATCTTCAACCAAAAAAATCATAATTATAAAAAAAGTAGTTCAACTTTCAATTTTGACACATAAAAGAAGCATTCGATTTTTAATGAAAAAATATGAATTTTCAACGATAAAGTTAATTTTCCAACAAAAATGGAATAGTTACATTTTCAGTTTAAAATTAATTTATACATTAAGATTTTTCAATAAAGTGGCTCAAACTTCAACCAAGTAATTAAATTTTTAACCAAGCTTTCAACAAAAAAAAATGAATTTTCAACCAAATAGTTCAATTTAAAACCAAAATAGACCATTTTTCAATTAAATAAACTCATTTTCTACCAAAAAGACGAATTTACAATAAAACAGTTTAATTTTTAACTAAAGAGATGACTTTTTAACTTAAAAAATAAAAGTAATTTTTCAAACTTGAACCAAGTACTTGAATTTTTAACCAAACAGACGAAAATGAAACCAAGAAGAATTTTAAATTAGAAATTTTTTAAAAATAAAAAAAATAATTTTCTATAAAAAATACTAATTTCCAATAAAATAAAAAACATTTAAAAATTATTTATAATTAAGATTAATCAAGTTTGAAATATTTTGCGTTTTTTTTTCTAAAACTTTCAGTGAAAAAAAAATTTGTTCAATGAAAAAAATAAATTTGCAACAAAAGAGTCCAGTTTTCAACCTAAGAGATGAATTTTAAACTAAAATAATGAATCCGCATAAAAAATAAATTTTTAAAAGAGCAGTTTAACTTTTAACAAAAAAATCCGATTTTTCAACCTAAACTAAGAATTTTCTATATAACAGGTTAATTTTTCACAGGCTCATATTAATTTTCTACCAAAAAGGCGAATTTAAAAAAAAACTTAATTTTTAACCAAAAATCTAAAAGTTACAATTTCAATTTAAAAAAATTAATTTTTAACTAAAAAAAGATTTTTGAACAAAGTAGTCAAACTTCTAACGAACGGAATGAATTTTCAACTAATATGGAGAAGGTTTAACTGTAATAATTTAATTTTAGGTTTAAAAAATTAATTTTTAGCCACGAAGATCAATTTTCAACCTAATGACAAATCTTTTGCCTACAAAAATGATTTTTTTGACAAATTGTTTTAACCTTCAACCAAATAATTATATTTTCAAACAAAAAATAAATAAATTTTCAACTAGTAATGTAGTAGATTTCAACGAAAAAGTATTTTCATTTTAAATAAAGAACAGTTCAATTCTGACTTTTCCCTGACTCATAAAAATTCCCGGGTCCTAAATTTGCTGCCCCTAAATACATTTTTTTGAGTAACTATTATTTTATTAATTTAATTAAATTTATTAATTTTTTTAATAACTTTGGAGTAAAACCAAACAGAGTTCTAAATGTTATTAAATTCAGAGGAGAATCCCCGGTTGGAAATTTGGTTGTTTTGAGATTCAGTTGAAGATAGAGTTTTATTTTCAACTCTCGCAATCGTGGAATATTTGCGATATTATGAAAACGCTGCGATAGAGGAACTTGGAATGTATTCTTCTATTCTAAAATAACACAGCCTGGAGCCGTTCACTGAGTAAATGTAATGTAAATCTTCGATGATTATTTTTCTTGTGATACACTATAATATTACAGAAAAAACTGAAATTAATTTTTCGTATTTTTGAAGAAAAAAAATTATTATTTTTAAACAATTTTTAATTACATTTTTATCAAAATAAGTAAAATTGCAACCTTCAAAGATGAATTTTCAACCAGGAAGACGAATTTTCAAAAAATTACATAAACTGTCAATTAAAAATAATGAATTTTCAACGAATAATAGAATTGTTAAATTTGAATTTAAATACAAAAATATTAATTTTTAACAACAAAGTTCATTTTCAACCAAATAATTTAAATAAAAATCGAGCTGAAAATACGAATTTTTAACAAAATAAATAAATGCTTAAAGAATAATTAAATTTTTAACAAAATAGTTCAATTTTAAATCAATCAAGTAGCTGTATTTTGACCAAAACAATTAAATTTTGAAATCGAAAATATTAAGTTTTAACAAAAAAGTTCATTTTTAACCTAATACTTGAGCTAAAAATAAAGCTAAAAGGCAATTTTTTAACAGAATAAATAAATGTTAAAAAAATAATTAAATTTTAAGAACAATAGTAGAATTGGAAACTAAAGAGTTTTCAACCAAATTTATTAATTTTAAACCAAAAGTTGAATTTTCAGCTAAAAAGATAAGTTTTTTTTAACCAAAAATGGAATAGTTAAATCTTCAATTTAAGACATTAATTTAAACAAAATTTCAAACAGATGAATTCAAACTAAAAACACGACTTAAAAAAAGTTGAATGCTAATCTAAATCTAAATCATCTAAATATTTGAATTTTCAGTCAAAAAGACAAATTTTCAAAAAAATAATTGAATTTTTAACATCGAAATTTGAAGTTGAATAAAAGTTCATAATCCACCAAAAAAATTAATTTTCTACCAACTTCTTGAATTTGCAAGAAAAAAATAACAAAATAAACATGAACATTTTTCCAAAAAAGTTAATAGATTTTCAACCAAATAGAAAAGATCAATTTTCATATAAAAAAATTAATTTTCAAAGTAATAGGAAATTCCTTTATTAATAAGAATCCAGAGCCGATTTTAAAACCCAATGAAATATTATTCTCAAAATTCTAGGACGATTTAACCTGAATTTTTTTTATGTCAAACTTTATTTTTCCGTATGCAGAAAGTCTATATTTCGAAATCAATATTTTATTTTATTTTTGAACTGGAAATTGAATTTTTATCGCAATCCGCTGGTAAGCCTGGTCCAATTTTAGATTAGTATCACTTTGAGATTTTTAAATTCTACATCCATTTCCTCTACGCATGATTAGTTTTTAAATAACATTTTTTTATGAAGGTTTTTTTCCTTAATTAAAAAAAAACTTCTATTCGGGAGCGTATCATAAATCTATAAATAGTAATTTCGATTTTAGAGAATGATGTCCAAGTTATTTCTCCTATCGAGATTTAAGAAGAATTTTTTTTCATTACAGGCTTGACTGCGGATTGTGATTAACAAAACAATTTTTTGGATTTTTGTCGCAATCCGCAGTGAAGTCTGGTCCAACTTTTGATTAGTGTCATTTTGAGATTTTAAACTTCCAAATCCATTTCCTCGGACCTTAAAAACTTTGTTTTTACCCTAATTCAACAAAACTTCCGCTCGAAAGTCGACTTTTGTTTGATCTATGAATATTAATATCGTTTTTTTTCTAGATTTTTTCATTTTGAAAGCATAGACGTAGGTACGTTAATAATATCATAACAAGGGCCAAGTTATTTCTCCCATCGAGATTCATGGAGAATTTCTTTCGTTCCAGACTTGACTGCAGATTTAGATAAAGCAGACAATTTTTGCATTTTTATCGCAATCCGCAGTGAAGTCTGGTCCAACTTTTGATTAGTGTCATTTTGAGATTGTCAACTTCCTCAATTCAACAGCACTTCGGCTCAGGAATGGAAATCTTTTTCATTCATAAATTCTACTAAATATTTTGTCGTTCTTTTGCGAAATTCCAACTTGCTCGCTATCTTAAAGAACATGATCTGCGTATTGTAGTCGTGTTTTTTCTTAAATTTTTTCATTGTGAAAGTATATATGTAGGTACGTGAATAGGAACGGAAAAAGATCCGAGTTCTTTCTCCCATCGAGATTCAAGGAGGATTTCTTTCTTTCCTTCATACGCTTTTCATTTTTCCTATCTCGGAAATCCGATAATACGTTTCGTGCCGCAATTTTATTCCGTAGGGTCACCCAACCCACTGATAATAAAACAACGATATTCAAGAGTCGCAAATTCACTTAGAAAAAAGACTCATCGATGCAAAGACAATTTCTTCTAATCAAAGACAATGATTTATTGGCTCTCGGAGAGAAATTTCTGTTCTGCAATTTTAAGCGGAAGTAATTCGGAAATATGAAAATTATGGCAAACGGTAATTCAGAAGAATAAAAATGAGCCAAATTGGCGATTCGGATAAACAAAATGTATAGTAAATTGTTTTTATGTCACATGAATTGCGGTGAAATAAAAATCAGGAAAAATAAAATTTGAGGAATATTCGTGCGCCTCATTTAAAGTGATTCAGGTGACAACGAAATAACCGAAACTAAACCTCGAGTGACGACATGCAGTTATCGCATATTGCGGTCCCACGCTGCGAATGGGGTTTGTGGGTTCAAACAGGTGTGCTCATTATACCACGAGAAAAAGTAAAAAAGTGGCTTATTTCAACCATAGAATATAATTAAAAAATATAATTCTCGGTATGTTCCCAGGAACAAGAGGAATTTTATGTGCCCTGCCAGGGTGGCGCCATTTAACCCGGAAAACTCGGGAAATGACCTGGACTTTTTAAATCGCAAAGAACGTTGAGAAACTTAGAATTTATTCAAATACGGAATTTTTTATTAAGATCTTTCTTCGCGTACTTTATTAAGTAAACTCTAAAATACTCGAGCATTAAAAAAGTTATTTAATTATAGAAAATTCATCTCCGATTTTGGAAGATTTTTTACCATGAGAAATTTTTGTTTAATATTCCTGTTATTTTATTCGTGCTAATTTTAATGAGTAAACTTTTTTTATATAGTAAGATCAGTTGTGACATAATTTTTTAATAAAAAACGAATTATCTGTTGTGCCAGTAGCACCAAACTACAGCGCGTTCAAAATCTGTTTACGCAAAAGTGAAGTCCTTCAACATTTTTTTGAAAGCGATAAATAACCTAGGATACCTTAAAAATCGTTTTTCCCATTGAGTTTTTCAATGAGGACTTATGCAAATTATTAACAGTTGTACTGGCAGCGCCCCATTACAATGCGTATAAAATCTGTTTACGCAAAAAGTAAATTCTGCTTCCATTAACTTGCTACTAAAAGTTTGATTTGAAAGCGATTTAAAATCTAGAATACCTCGAAAATCTATTTTTTCCATGCAGAATTCTAATGTGGATGAAGCTTTTTTACCCTGAAAAATTTTGGATTAATATTCCCGTTATTTCATTTGCGCTAATTTTAATTAGCTTAATTTTTTTATATAATAAGATCAGTTGTGAGAAATTTTTTTAATAAAAAACGAATAATCGGTTGTGCCAGTAGCGCCGCATTACAACGCATTCAAAATCTGTTTACGCAAAAGGGAAGTTCTTCTTACATTACCTTCCTCCAAAAATTTTTCTAAAGCCATAGATAACCTAGGATCCATCGAAAATCAAATTTTCAGTTCAGAATTCCATGAGGACTTGGCCTAATTTTTATCGGTTGCGCTGGTAGCGCCAAATTACAGCGCCTTCAAAATCTTTTTACGCAAAAGTGAAGTCCTCATGTATTTTTTTTGAAAGTGATAAATAACCCACGATATCTTAAAAATCTTTTTTCCCCCATAGAGGATTTCAATGAGGACTTATGCAAATTATTAACAATTGTACTGGTAGCGCCGCATTACAACGTGTATAAAATCCGTTTACGAAAAAAAGAAATTCTGCTTTCATTAACTTACTACTAAAAGTCTGATTTGAAAGCGATTTAAAATCTAGAAGTTTACGCAAAATAGAAGCTCTTCTAGCTTTACTTTCGTCATACATTTCGTGTGAAAGCGATCAATAACCCAGGATACATCAACAATCCATTTTTTCTATTTAGAATTCCAATTAGGACTTATCCTAATTTTTAAGGGTGCGCAGTAGCACGCGATTACAACGCGTATGAAATCTGTTCACGCAGAAGGGAAGCAGTTCCAAAATGTTGTTTTAAAGCGATAAATAACCCAGGATACCTTGAAAATATTTTTTTTCTATGCAAAATTTCATTGAAAAATTGCTATAATTGTAAATGGTTAATCTGGTAGCGTCAAATTACAACGCGTATAAAATCTGTTTACGTAAAAGGGAAACTCTACTTGGCTTTACCCTACTTCAAAATTTTATTGTAAAGCAACTGAAGATCTAGAATACTTAGAACATTTATTTTTTTACATGCAGAATTCTAATGAGGATCTATCCTTCTTTTTATCGGTTGCGCTGGTAGTACCGCATTTTATCACGCGCATAAAATCTGTTTATACAGAAGGGAAGCTCTTCTTGCATTACTTTCCCTCTACATTTTCTTTCAAAGCGATAAATAACCTAGAATACATCAAAAATCCATTTCTTCAATTCAGAATTCCAATTAGAACTTATCCTAATTTTTAAAGGTTGCGCTGGTAGCGCCTTATTACAATGCGTATGAAATATGTTTACGCAAAAGGAAAGCTCTTTTTTCATTTCTTTCCTCCCAAATTTTGCTTAGAGCGAAAAAAACCTTGAATAGACTGAAACCCAATTTTTTCCATTCAGAATTCCAATAAGCTCTTATCTTAATTTTTAAAGTTTGCGCTGGTAGCGTCGGATTACAACGCGTATAAAATCTGTTTACACAGCTAGTACAAGAACGCGAGGGTGCATTGAAGCACTTCCCGTCAAACAAGTGCGGGGATTGGCCTTGGAATTTTATTAACCGGAAAAGGCCGAATTTGCATAAAATCCGGGAGTTTACTTCCGGTCCCTGGCGTGCTGCCTCGATTGCTTGTGCGAATTATTCTGATTCAGAGGGGTACACAAGTACCTAACGGTTGGAGGAAATTCTCTGAATTTATTGCGCGTTGAGTTCACGCAGAGCGCCCCAACCGGATAAATTCCTAATGCATCGCTGAGTTCGACTGTCATTAGTGAAATGTGTATTAGGGTGAGCCGAAACACCAGAATTTTCAAAATTTTCTGACTTTCCGTATTCTAAATATTATTCCTTTTTTTTTTGTTTTACAATGCGCCTGATACGCGTCTGGTAAGTGTATGGTACGCGTGTGGTTTGCGCAGTGTGCTTTGATTTTTAAAAAATTGCAGCTAAACGACCGGTCCAGGCACATTGCAATGGCACTTATTTGGTTCAAAAAAAGAATAGAAAAAAGAATGTTTCTTAATTAAATATATTGGAAACAAATGTGAATCAGGGATCCAAATCCCAAATACAGTTACCGTTTTCTTTTTTTGTACGGAAGTACTTTAAATCCACTTTCCACATTCCCATTTTCACTTTTAAATCTTGATTTCCTCCGCAAAATGGGTTTTTTCCACACGAGCAAATCGTATTGTGACAAAAGCTCGTACTTGATCACGTTGGAAGTTATTTCCGGTGTGCGTTCTCGTTCGAATCGTGATTTTTAGGCATTCAGAATGAATCCTGAGCGGAGGGTAGTTTCGCCTTTACGAGCGAAGCAAGAAAGACATACGTAAATCCGGTCATCTTCTTGCAGTAAAGTGATCTATAAAGTTACGGAAGTACCGAAACACGAATTGTCGAATAGCTTCTTAATGAAATTCTACGCACTCGCACGCCAAGCGAAATTACTAGCTGCTTTAATTCAGGGCCCGTCTGAAGAAAATGTACTGGAAAATTGCAGCCGGGATGTTATGAGGTCGATGTCTGAAATCTCTAATGCTGAACAATTATACCTACTTCAACGTTAATTCCGAAATGTTTACGGCAGATTTGCGAACGAGTTGGCAGATTATAAATTTTGAATTTACCTTGCACAAAATACGTGGTTTTCCCGCAACTGAAAATAATTAGTTTGTTTCTGGAGGGATTGTTTTAAAAGTTTATGGGCTTTCATAATGAATTTGAAATTAAATTTTAGTAGGAGCTTTCACCAAAAGTCCGCAATTATAATGTTGTAACAATTTTAACATAAAATCTTTTATCGACGAAATGAAACAATTTAAAATTTGTTTATTTACTTTCACTCAAATATTATTATTCTACCATAAGAGATGAATTTTCAAAAAAATAATTGAATTTTTCACACAAAAAAAAGAAGATAAATATTTAATAAACAGAAGAATCTTCCACAAAGCAGGCAAATTTTCCACCAAACAAAATGTTGCGATTTTTAACAAAATAATTAATTTTTTAACAAAGGATTTGAATTTTTAGCCAAATAGTTAAATTTTCAACCTGACAAGAGACTACATTTTTAAACAAATAATGATTTTTGAAGCTAAAAACTCCAATAGATAAGAAAAATCTTTAATTTTAGGAACAAAAAGATGAACTTTTAACAAAAGATGCATTCTCAAAGAAGAACGCAAGAATTGATTTTTAAGTAAAAAAAGGCTACATTTCTACCAAAAGATTAATTTTAAAATGCATTTTCAACAAAGACTATTAAATTTCGGCAAAAAAGAAAAGTTTATAACATAATACATGAATTTAAAAAAAAAGATAGTTGAATTTTAAATTAAAAGAGATGAATTTTTAACCAAAAATCTGATCTTTTCTGAAATCCTGGAAATTTTATTAAAATACCCAGAAAGCTTTTAAAATCCTATAAAAATCATTGAAATCCTAGAAAATATTCTAAAATCCCTTGGAACATTTTTTTTTATATTTTAAAACCTCATAACTCCTTTATACCCTGAAATCTTCAAAATCTTTTAGAATGCCTTCAAAATATTCAAATCTATTTAAAATTCTTTTAAATATCTAAAAATGCCCAAAAATATTTATAATCCTTTTCGTTCTTTTAAAATACTTTGGAACTTGTTCCAAGTTAAAAAAAAATTAAAAAATTAAGCTCTTTAAAATTTATTGGAATTTTTAAAAACACCCTGAAATCTTCAAAATCTTTTATTAAAATAACTTCAACTTATTGGAATCTATTTGAAATTCCTTTAAATATCTAAAAATGCCCAAAAATATTTATAATCCTTTTCATTCTTTTGAAATACTTTGGAACTTGTTCGAAGTTTAAAAATTTTAAAATGAAGCTCTTGAAAATTACTTGAAATTTTTTTAAATATCGTAAAATCTTTAAAATTCTTTAAATTATTAAGAAATGTTAAAAATACTTTAAGTCACTTCAAATTCTGTACAAACTTTTAAAATCCTTTTAAATTATTCAAAGCTCTTCAAAATTATTTGGAATCCCTTAAAATACCCAAAATATTAAATTTTTTTTTTGAAATCTCGATAAATTACTGAAATCAAGGAAAAATTTCGTGGAATCTTTTCAAATATCCTAAAAATTTGCAAATCCTTTGAAATCTTTTGTAAATCTATGAAATTTTTTAAAGATATTGAAAATAAATAAATTAATTAATTAAATCAAATAAATAAATAATTAATTAAATCAAATCTGATATTTCCTGAAATCCTAAAAAATGTATTAAAACCACTTGAGAGCTTTTAAAATCACTTAAAATCATTGAAAATCAATGTGTGGCAGGTCTTAAAGAAATACCCAAGCTTTTGTAATTTTTGTTCAAAATCCTCGACTTTTTGCTGATTTTCAGATTTTTCCTGACATATTTCAGAAAGAAAACGTAGAAAAATGTAACGGACTATTTCCATGTATCATTCATTGGATTACTATTACACCGCAGCATCCATAGCAATGAGATTCTTTTTCTTCTACGGAACATGCAGCCACTGCAGAAGCATTTTGCAGACGCCCCAGCTAAGCCTATAAATCGTGACCATTATTCTCAGAAAAATTATCGTTTT
>JAWWLR010000155.1:7258958-7275801 GCA_035041075.1 Acraspis erinacei
ATGACGTTTCTATTTACCCAGTAATAGGCCGGATAGCAAATTGATAAGTGACTGTACTTAAATTACGTAACAGATAAATGGGAGGAGGGGGAGGGGGTCGAAACATTTGGTTAAGATTTTCTACGGTAGGGGAGAGAGGGTCATTCACTCATGTACGCAATTTTTGCAAATTATCTTCTTAGTTACAAACTTTATTATTTGATCGAAAATTTTTAAAAAATTTCTTAAGGACATCCTTTTTGGTTACAAATTCAACTGTTTCGTAAAAATTCGTCTTTTTGGTTTAAGAATATAACTCTTATCGTAAAGTTTTGTTTAATATTCAGTTTTTTGTTGCTAATAAGCCAACTGAAATATTTTTTCGATGAAAAATATTTTTTCTGAAAATTTGTCTTTTTGATTTTAAAGATCTTATTTTTAGTAGAAATATTGCATCTTTCTTGGATAAAAATTCAACTGTTTGGTTGAAAATTCTGCTGCTTTGTTGAAAATTAAACTATTTTGAAGAAAATTTATTTTTGATTTAATTTAATATTTTTGGGTTAAAAAGAGAACTAAAGTCCTTTCTGGATGAAAATTCCACTATTTTTTGAAAATTGGCTTTTTTGATTATTAATTAAAAATGCATCTGTTTAAAGAGAAATTTAATCTTTCATGGATAAAAATGCAACTTTTTGGTAGAGAATTTAACTAATTTTTTACAAATCATCCTTTCTGCTTTAAAAAATTTGTCTTTTACATTAAAAATTCAATTTTTTTGTTATAAACTTCTTTTTCGTTTCAAAACTTATATTTTGATTTTCAAAAATCAACTGGAATATTTTTTGAATAAACATTCAAGTGCTTAAAAAATTTGGTTTTAAATAAAAATAAATCTATTTTAAGAAAAATTGTATCTGTTATGGGAAAAATGAAATTTTGTTTGAAACTGAAAGATTTGGTTGAATCAGTTTTTAAAATTGATCTTTTTGAGTTAAAAATTCTCTTTTTTCGGTAAATAAATAATTTTCTGAGTTTTAAAATTCATTTTAGTTGGGTAAAAATCCATAAGTTTCGGCAGAAATTAATTTAATGCGGAAGACATTTTTTTATTTTGAAAATTCAATTTGTCTAGAGAAAACTCGTTTTTTTGCTTGAAGTTTCAATAATTTTTATAAACTTTTATTTCTTTCATGAGTGAAAAATTTTTATTTGTTAAAAATTCGTCTTTTTGATTTTAAAATTCTTCTTTTTTTAAATTTTTATTATTTAAATTTAGCTTCTTAGTTTGAAAATTTAAGTATTTTTTGAAAAGCAATCTTTTATAGTATTATAGAAAAGACTTTTTTTGTTTAAAATAAATTCATAAATTTGAAAATTTGTATTGGAAATAACTGTTTTTTCCATTTAAAAAAGATTCTATGTTAAAATTATTACAAGATTAAAAAACAGTATTTGAATGTTAATAGTCAAGGAAAATGAAAAATTAGTCTAGGAAAACTCAGGGAATTTTGAAAATATTATGATTTTTTAATAATAACTAGCACGAAAAGAGATGATTTTTTAAGAAGAAAAAGGAATTTTCAATTAAAAAAAAATTAATTTTTTCAACAATTTTGTTAAAAATTCATAATTATTTTTTAGATTTAGGTTGAAAAAGCAACTTTTGAGTAAAAAATTCAACTGTTTTGTTGAAAATTAAACGATTTTGTTGGACATTTATTTCTTGTTTAAAATTTATATTTTTCTGTTAAAAAGTCAACCGAAATTTTTCTTTAATGCAAATTCAACTGCTTTTTTGAAAATTGTTCTTTTTACTTTAAAAATACATCTATTTTAGTAAAAATTTAATTTTTTTGGATAGAATTGGGATAAGAAATAATTTTTTGCTTAAAATGAATATTTGTAGGTTGAAAATTCAATTTGCATAAAGAAAATTAATTTCTTGACTTAAAGAATCAACAATTTAGCTTAACTTTTTTTTCTTATATTTGTGAAAAAAGATTATTGAAAAACTATCGAATACAAGAAGCAGAAATCCAATCTTCGCTAATGCAGTCCAAGAACTTTGTTAAAAATGGTGAAACTTTTTCTTCTTAGAGTCTTATTTCCAGACTCTGAATGCGAGAAATGGTTGCAATAAAAATTCTCTTGCGGGACGAAAATCGTGAAATAAACGCACATTTGTTTGTCGCAGGTTTCATGTCATTTTTTATTTTTCACTTATTTGGATAAAAATGCAACTGATGGCTTGAAAAAACCCTTGTTTGGTAAGGATTTAACTTTATTTAAAAAATCATCTTTTTAGTTGATATGAACTGTTTTTTATTTTGCATTAAAATCTTTTTTCATTGACAGATCTACATACATTATTCGTGGAAAATTAATTTTTTGGTGGAAAATTAAAATACTGAAAATTCATTTAGGCAGTTGAATTTTTCTTGTTAGATGGTTGAAAACTAATTAATTTTAATTGACAAATTTTAACTTGGAAATTTGCCTTTTTTTTTAAAAAAGTTAAACTATTTTGTTGAAATTTAATTAAAAATTCAACTACTTGGGTAAAAGTTGCGCTACTTTCTTAAATTTTTTTTGTAACGAATGCTTTTTGGTTGAAAGTTTAACTATTATGTTGAAATCTGTTAATTTTTTCTCAAATTAATTTTTATTTGACACTAAAGGTAATTATTGAATTTTTGGTCGAAAATTGATCTTTTCTGCTTGATAATTTGTCTTTTTGGTAGAAATATAATTCTCTTCATTTAAAAGTATCCGGAGAATTGAAATATTCTATTTTTTGTTTTAAATTAATCATGTTTTTGTAGTTGAAAATTTATCTGTTTTTTTTTTAATTTGTCTTTTTGGTTTTAAAATTCATCTCTTTTGGTAGAAATTTTATCTTTTTTGGTTGAAATATGAAATATTGGGTTTATTGTTCTGAATTCAGCTTTTCAGATTAAAAAGTCGACTATTTTATTATAAATTCAGTTATTTTGTTGAAAACTGAACCATTTTTCTAAAATTCGTTTTGTCTTTTTTGAAATATCGACTATTACGTTTTTGCTATTTTTTCATAATTCATAATTTTGTTGAAAAATCAACTATTTTCGTGGAAACTTAAACTATTTGTTTAAAAATTAACTTTTTTGTTGAAAATTCATCGTTTTGTAAAAAATTCGTCCGACCGACTTGAAAAATTAAGTTGAAAAATTAATATTTTTTAAATTGTCTCATTGGTTAAAAATTGTTTTTTTTTTAACTGAAAATTTAACAGAATGATTGAAAATCCAACTGTTTGGTTGATTTGGTTTTCTGATAGAAATTTATTTAAATGCAAATTTAACTATTCCATTTTTTGTTGAAAATTGATATTTTTTAGTTTAAAAATTGATTTTTTTAGTTTAAAAATGAAATTTTTTTTAATTAAAAGTTTATATGAAAATTACACTGTTTTGGTTCAGGTTTCAAGTATTTAAAAAAAGGTTGTCTATTTTTCCTTAAATTCCACTATTTTTATTTAAAACTAAAATCTTTTTTTTTTGTTGAAACATGAATTACATTTTTGGTTTAAAATTCGTCTTTTTAGGTTGAAAATTAACCAACTTTTTTTAAATCTATATTTTTGTTTTGATAGAAGATTCATCTCTTTGGCTTAAAATTTAATTGTTTTTAGATCATTTTTTTTGCTTGAAATTTCAATTCATTTGGTAGAAAATTAAAGTTTTAGTGTCAAAATAATCTTTTTTGTAAAAAAAACTTCGTCTGCTTGACTTGAAAATGCAAATTCTTGTTTGAAAAATTAAAATTTTTAATTTGAAAATTAATTCTTTTTCAATAAAAATTTAACTATTCCATTTTTGTTTAAAACCTCATTTTTTTAGTTTAAAATTGATATTTTTCAGGATAAATATAGAACTATTTAATAGAATATTTATGTAATTTGTTGAAACTTCACCTTTTTGATAAAAAATTAGTTTTCTTTGTTGAAATTTTAACTATTTGAGTAAAAGTTTCTGAATTTGGTTGAAAATTCGTCCTATTTGGTTCAAAAATAATCTTCTTGGTTAAAAATTCAACTATTTTTTTTAAATATTGATGAATTTTGTTTACAAAAAAGCGTCTTTTTAATTTAAAAATTAATTTCTTCAGAAAATCCACTTCACGTAATTTATAAAGGACCCTTAATGTTAAAGATGAAGAGCAAATCAGTCATCAAATTCGATTTTGTAAAAAAAATTTATAAAATTAATTTTGAAAAAGAATAAATAAAAAAATAAAAATATCTAATAACAAAATTGAAAGCTATAATATTGATCTGCTTTTGATACAATAAACAAGGGTAGGATTTCGTCACATCGGGAAACAGGGTGGGCAGTTATTGTCACAGCCAGGAAAATGACTAGAGTACCATTTTTGTTTACGAGCGACCAATATTTATTCAATATCCATATCAAAATATTTCCGAAAAAACCTGCGCTCGAATGAACTCGAAATTCAATATCAATTTTTTTCTCGTTATTGGAACGTTTCATTCACTATAATTGAGGGAACATTTGTCATTGATCTATATCTCAGATAAGAGAGTAAATGGCAATTAACTTGAAAAATTTATTGCACAAAATGGTATAATTAAAAAAATTGGTCTAGCAGAGAAAATAAAAAAACAATTAAGCCCAAATTTTTTTACTGAATCGAGAAAGTCATAACGTTAAGGGCGGGTCAACTATTCGTCAGCTGCTGCAAATTACGACTATTCTGAACTTCCGGAATGCGGAAATTGGTTGTTTTATTCAAGCTACTAACTCGCTAAACTTGGGGTCCTCAGTCTTTGTCATGAAAGAATAAATAACCCTTTATAGGAATAATTCAATCTGGTAGATTAATTAATTAAATAATAACAAAATTTTTAAATTTTACAACTAGGGCCATTTAAATTTAAAATACAAATTTTTCAACAAAAATGTGTATTGTTAAGATAAAAATCTTTAAAGATTTTTTTAGACATTTTCGCAAAATTGAATTCAATTGAAAAAATTCCAATTAAGAAAAAGAACCATTTTTTAATATAAAGAAATATTTATATGTTTATATTAAAAAATAAATAACTTGAAAGTGAATTGTTTCAAATAGAGAGCCTTGACTAGATAACATTTGAGACGACTAAATTTAAAGTTTGAACGTCACAATGGTAATTTTTCTATTTTTAAGTTATTTAATTTGTAAGTAAAATTCTTTAACTTTGATGTATAAATAACAATTCAACAATTATTAATTTTAGAAAATTGTTGTAAGTTTAAGAGATATTTAGAACCTAAAATGATTTCAAAGAATTTAAAACAAAATTTAAATTTATAAAGATTACAACAGAATTTTTCGAAGCCATGCAAGGATTTGAACAAGTTTTAAGATTATTAAAACAACTCCTCGAAATTCCTGTATAATAATAATTGCAAATGATGTTTTATTTTGAAAAAAAATTTTTAAGATAATATCTGGTATGATCAACAAGAAAGAAAAAAATGTTGATGAATAAATAAAAACAAACAAGTTTTTAAGATTGTCGAAGAAAATTGAAAATGATTTTTGATTCTGAATAATTAATTTCAAGAGAATATATATTTCTGGCGCAAAGAACGATTAATTATAATATTCTCCGTTGCATCCACGCTGGCTTTTTTAAAATAAAAATATTTATTTTTAATAAAAATGACAAATTTTCTATTCAAAAAGAGGATTTTTTAAAAAAAATAGTTAAATTTGTATTTTCACTAAATAGACCTTACAATATTTTTATTTTTAATTAAAATCAGTCGACATCAACCAAAAAAAGAAGAATTAATTTTAAACGAAAAATATAACAGTTAAAAAGATTAAAAATAGTAAAAAGTTAAAAAAGATTTTAATTCGACCAAAAAGGCGAATTTTCAATAAAATAGTTGAATCGTCCCTCAAAGCAGATTATTTTTTAAAACAAATTATTTTTTTGAACATAATAGTTGAATTTTCGACTCAAAAAGAAAACTTTTTAACAAATTAGCTGCATTTTCAACAAAATATAATTTTCGAAAAAATAGTGGAATTTTTTTTAAATAGTTCAATTTCCAACCTAAAAAGTTATTTTTTTAACCAAAGAATAGCTCAAGTTTTAACTAAAAAAGATAAATTTTGAACCAAAATGATGAATGTTTAATAAAAACTGTAGATAATATTTCGACCGAAAAAATATTTTTATTTTCAATCTTAGACAGTTAACCCAAAAGGATGAGTTTTTAACAAAAAACTATCGATTTTAAACCAAAAATGGAATACTTAAATTTTTATTTAAAAATATTAATTTTAACAAAAAAAATAATAATTTTCAAAAAATAGTTCCACTTTCAACCAACTAAATTTTTAATGATTAAATATGAATTCCCAACGAAGAATTTAATAGATGAATATTAAAATAAAAACTATTAATTTTCATCAAAAAATAGAATAGTTAAATTTTCAATTACGAAAATTAGTTTTCAATGAACAAAAACAAATTTTTAACATACTGCATAAATTTTAAGCTTCGACTTTAGTCATTCAATTTTTTTTTACCAAAAAAGTAAATTTTTTAAAAAATACATAAATTTTCAACTGACTACTATCGATTTCAATACCAAACGGAATATTTAAATTTTCATTTAAAAAACATTAATTTTAAACAAAAGAAAAAGAAACTTACAAACAAGTAGTTCAACTTTTCACCAATTAAAATTTTGACTAAAAAATATGAATTCTCAACGAAAAAGGTAATAGTTGAGTTGTAAAATAAAAACGATAAATTTTCATCAACAAATGCAAAAGTTAATTTTTCAATTACGAAAATTAGTTTTTAATAAAAAAAAATTTAACAAACTGCATCATTTGCAGATTTGACTTCAGCAGTTCAATTTTGTTTACCAAAAAAATTTATTTTCAACAAAATACATGAACATTCAACTAGAAACTATCGAGTTTAAACCAAAAATGGAATATGTAAATTTTTGTTTAAAAAATTAATTTTAAGCAAAAGAAAAAGAAACATTTAAAAAAATAGTTTAATTTAAAACCAACTAAATTTTGAACTAAAAAAGATAAATTGTCGAACAAAAATATAATAGTTGAGTTGTAAAATAAAATCGATGAATTTTCATCAAAAAATGGAATGGTTAAATTTTCAATTACGAAAATTATTTTTTAATAAACAAAAACACACTGTCAACAAAATGCATGAATTTTCAGCTTTAACTTTAGTAGTTCAACTTTTTTTTTCTAAAAAATATGATTTTTCAACAAAATACATGAACTTTGAAATAAGAACTGTAGATTTTGAACCAAAAATTGAATATTTAAATTTGCATTTAAAAATATTGATTTAAAAAAAATAAATTTTCAATTAAATAGACGATGAATTCTTAATGAAAAATGTAATAGTTAAGTTCTAAAATGAAAACAATCAATTTTTAGTAAAAAATGGAATAGTTAAATTATCAGTTATGAAAATTAATTTTTAATTAACAAAAAAAAGATTTTTTAAACTAGTTTAACTTTCAAACGTTCAACCAATTAAATTTTTAATTAAAAAAGATTAATTTTGTAAAAAAAAATGTAATAGCTGAATTTTGATATTAAAACGATCAATTTTCAGCAAAAAACGGCATGGGTAAATTTTCTATTATGAAAATTAATTTTTAATAAACAATAAAAAATTTTCAAAAAACAGTTCGACTTCTTATGTCAACAATTAATCTTCTAGTTTGAAGGTTTAACTACTTTGTTCAAATATAATTTGTTTAGTTCGAGATCCATCTCATTAGTTAAAAATTTAACTATTTTGTTAAAAATTCATTTTTATTGTTGCTAAAAATTCATTTTTTGTTATTAAAAATTCATTTTATTTTTTATTTTCCAGAAACGCAAAATAAATAAACAAAAAATAAAAATAATAATAAACAATACATTGTTTATTTCTTGAAGCTTGTCGCTCTCAACAGCCAATAACAACGTACGCCTTGTTTGTACATATTTATCATCCCTCGCAATCGTAAACACTTTTTCTTCCAGCTATTTTGACCAGGCAATTTCATTGGTCGATAAATTTTGCGAGGGTGCAAAGCTCCATCCGAGCGTACCAATTTTTTCTCCGTAAACAACATCATCTCTTCTCTTTTTTCAATTTAAGTGCTTAGATGAGGTCCGTTTTATTTTCTTTTTTTCCCACCCAAGCTTTAATAATAATCATTCTAAAAAAAAATCGACAAGAACTACCCACATTTTTTAAAATTGTACTCAACCTCACAAAAATTACTCCCTTCCTGTCGCTTGTGGGATAGTTAATTACGAATGAATATAATTATAGTGGTCTGCATCCTAGAACGGAAACTATTTCTGCAATTATTTTTCCATTATGTTGGTTTTGGTGATAAGTTAAAAATTGCACTTTTAACAATGAATGTATTCAAAGCTCCTTTATGATAAACTGAATTCTTTAGATAAGAGTTTCTATTTATATCAATTTTTTTAAATAATAAACTTGGTCTCAAAAGTTACAGATAATTAAATTAATTTAAATTCATTATTAGTTTTTGCATTTTATCGCGATATTTTAAATTTATAAAAGTTTTTTTGTATAAATTTTAAACTTAATGTTTGAAAAATATTTTTCTATCATTTGATGAAATTTTGTATAAAACATCTTAATTCCATTTCTCATTCCTTAATACAGAATTTTGATTTCTAAATTCCAGGTATTTTCCAGGCTTTTTAGAAGTTCATTTTAAAAAATTCTAAAACTTACTCTGGCAATTCCTATTCCAGAAAAATGAGATTATTACAAGAGAAAAATATTCTAATTATAGATTTCGTTATCGACAGAGAGAACAGCCCACAGCTCAAGTGGTTCGTGTCCGTGCTAAGTTTCTAGAAGATTCGCGAAGGTTCCAAACAAAATTTAAAAAAAATTAATTTTCTACAAAAAAGTAAAATTTTCTCATAAAAATGTGAATTTTTAGACAAATTAATTTTTAAGAAAGTAGTTCAATTTTTAACCAAATACATAGTTGAATTTTTAACTAAAGAAGTTTTAATTTTCAACAAAATAGTTTAGTTTTTAACCAAAAAGATGAATTTTTCACCAAAAAATTATTGTTCAATAAAAAAAACACGAGTTTAAAAAAAATAGATTTATTAAGTGAATTTTCAATAAAATGGTTGAATTTTGAAGACAGAAGCAAGAATTATGTACAAAAAAGTTGAATTTTCAACCCGAAGATAGGATTTTTGTACAAGAAAGTTAATTTGCTACCAAATAGTTAAATCTTTATTAAAATAGTTTACTTTTTAGCCAAATGATTTAATTATTTACCCAAATGTTGAACTTTAAAGCCAAAAAGACAAACTCTATGAAATAGTTGAATTTCAACATGAAAATATTAATTTTCAACTAAAATGATAAATCTTCAACTAGACACATAATTTTTTTAAATTATTTTAACTTTACAACAAGTAGTTCATTTTTTTAAATTTGCATTCCAAAACGAACGAATTTTCGACCATAAAGATTAAAGTTTAAGAAAAAATATTATTTCTCTAACCAAAGAAAGGAATGTTTATCAAAATATTTTTTGTTAATAGTTGAATTTTCTACTTATAAAGGATAAACCGACAAACGTGAAATACTAAAATTTTTAGACAACATTTTTCAATAAAGTATAGTTTCAATTTCAACCAAGTAGTTGAATTGTCAACCGAAGATGATTTTTAAGAAAATTATTAAATTTTTAATCAAAAAGGAATATATTAATTTTGAATAAAATTATTGAATTTTGAATCCAAAATGACCAATTATCTATAAAATAGTTGAATTTTCAACGAAAAAATAAGATTTCTTAAAAAGAAAGTTAATTTTTGACAAAAAAGTTAATTTCTACACAGAAGTTATATTTCTTACCGAACACTTGAATTTTTAAACAAATAGTTCATTTTTCTACCGAAAATATACGTAGTTTAATTTTATACCAAATATCTGATTTGGAAACTAAAAAGGATGAATTTTCAACTACGAAAATTAATTTTCGATTAATAAAGACTAAAGATTATTGACCAAGAAAGATGAACATTTAACAAAACAGTTGCATTTTCAACAAAACAATACAATTTTAAATCAAATACTGGAATTTTTAACCCTCGGGGAATACACCTGTTTTTTCGAACAGGGAGAACACTCTTGGGTCAATCAGACCCAATACATTTTTTTGAACGTTTAACATTCCACAATGAATGGTGTTGACTATTGTTGATATCTTTAACAAGCTTAAAAAAATTCACGAAACAATTATTTTTAAACATGAAATTTAATGACAAAATTTTACCTTTTTTAATTTTTAACATTTTGCGCTAAAAATGTATGTGAATACTCACAAAGTAAGCTAGAATAATGAAAAAATAGTCTTATACTGTAACATTCAAAAAAGATAATTTTTTTTTAATTTGTATTTCCTGCATTTTTTATATAAAACGATAAAAAAGTTTTTCTTTCACGACCGACCGCTCTCCAGACTATTGAAATCGTGTGAAACTATAGTTGGGACCTTGAACTATATGACCAGACGATAAGAAACCGCCCACTTTTTCAAATTTCTTTGAAAAATTTTCCATACAACATTTTTTGTGGGTCAAATTGACCCAGTGTGTTCTCCGAGGGTTAAGGATGTACACTACGTACAATCAATTTCAAAAGTTGCCTATTTTTTTAATTAAAAATTATTTAATTTAACTATCTATTATTAATTTTTGTAAATATTGATGGAGGCTTCTAAGCACTCTTCAGAAAAAAGAATTCAGGTTTAAATTGTTTATTTAGCAGTAGTTATTCAAAGGTTTAGTTTTTTCTTTCTCCTTAGAGAAAAGTTACAATTTTTATTTATTCCTAATGATCAAGGCTTCATTTTATTCTTTGAAGGATTCTTTACATTTCTATTTGGGTCGATTTTATTTTTTTTTTTAAATAATTGAGTAATAGAGTTATTATTGTTATAAAAATAATAGTTGAAATTTTAATTAACACCACCCAACTAGAATTGTAGAGAATGCTTCAAAGAATAAAATGAGGCCTTGGTCGTTAGGAATAAATTAACGTTAGATCTATTTTTTTATTTTTTTATTTTATCATCCTTAACCAAACGAGATTAATTCCGAACTAAAAATATAAAAGTAGATTTTTCAACCGAAATTAATTGAATTTTCTAATCGGGTTCTTTTTGTTTATTTCGTATTTAAGAGAAAAAAAAAATGATAAAAATTGGAAAACTTTATAGGTTGGGTTGGGACAGCTCGTTTTTGTCTATTTCTTTGCACATCAAAATGTCTCCATTTTTCGACTGGCAAAAGTCATACCACAATGTCCACCCACTTCCAGGGTACTTTGGACAGTTTAGAACCAACAAACGGTAATCGTTATTAAAATTTATATATTAATGTCGAGGGGAAGCCAGGATTATCTGGTGGGTGACCCTCCATCTCTCTTTCTCTGTACTGTGCCTGACTGAAGAGGCGAAGAGCAAATAAAATAGAAAGCGAAGGAAAGATGGGAAAGGGAGAAAAGCGACGAATTCTAAGGGCTTCTAACTCGGGGTCACGTGTTTCCGCTTCCTGAAAAACGTGCCTCCAGATGTCTAATTGTTTTCAACAAAGACTCCCCAGAGACCCCAAATTACGGTGATCGTGTCAGTTACAGGGGACAGCTCTTAATCTAAATTATGGCATTATGTTTAGTTGAAATTACGTCAAACCCCAGTTTCCACCATGTGCTTTCTATGCGGTATTCTTAGAAACCAAAAGGTTGGACTTTCAAAAAAAAAGAAATTTCAACGAGATAAATTAAAAGGGAAGAAATTTTTAACAAAATAGTTGAATCCTCAACCAGATAGATGGATTTTAAATAAAGAGAAATGAATCTTAAACCAAGTGATTGAATTTTCAACTTATAAAGGATTATTTTCCAAGCAAAAATAGAATTTTGAATTTTTCGGATAAAAAAAAAATTTTTAACCAAAAATGTACTTGAACAAAATTAATGTTCTACCAAAGAACACGAGTTTTCGACAAAATAAATCAATTTTTAACAAAATTGTGGAATTTGAAAGAAAAAGGAAAGAACACTAAGCGAAAAATAAAATGCAAAATTGTAATTTGAAATATTTTTTTTTTTAATTTTCAGTCAAAAACAGCTGAGCTCATCCCGAAAAGACGAATTGTCAACAAAATAGTTGAATCCTCCACCAAAAAAAAATTAAATTTCTACTAAGACTGATGAATTCTTAAATAAAAAAGGCGAATTTAAAACAAGCGTTTGTGTTTCAGCCCAAGACAATTTAATAAATTAATTTTCTATAAAAAAGTCCACTTTTTAACAATACAGTTACATTTCCAACGAAAGAAATGAATTTTAAAATAAACTTATGAATCTTCACAAAAAAAGGAATTCTCAACAACCAAAAATATTTTTATTTTTATTAAAAAAACAGTCGAATTTGTAAAAAAGACGACTTTCAAATAAAATACTTGATTTTTTATCGAAATTGTTTAATTTTCAAGCTAAAGAAGGCCCTTTTTCACCCAAACAATTGAATTTTGAACAAAAAATTTAATTTTGAACAAAATAGTTGTATTTTTAACCGGAACAGAATAATTTGCAACCAGACAGTTGAATTTTGAACCAAAAAAGATTAAATTTATACAAAAAGAAATACATATTCAAATATCTTTTTAAAAACCTCGAAATATTCCTTAAATTTTCGAAAATGTCGGAAATTTTTTCAAATCGCTATTTTAAATCTTACGTATTTTCAAATCTTTTTAAATATTTTTAGATCTTTTTAAATATTCTCTTAAAATGAATTGAAATAAAATCATTTTTTGAAACAATTAAAACTCTTTAAAAAGTATCAAAGTTTGATGTCAAAATCTACATTTTTTTAAACATTTTTTTCAAATATTATCAAATTTTCAAATATTTTTGAGTTTTTTTAACCCTCTAAATAAAATTTCTTTTAGAATCGTCTGATTTCTTCATGAATCTTAACAAAAAAATTCCATTGTCTTGAAATCATCAAAAATCTTTAAAAAGCTTTAAACTTTGATTAAAAAATCTTCAAAAATCTAGATTTTGTTTGAATTTTTTTCAAATATTTTTCAATTTTTTCGAAACGCCTAATTAGAATATCTTTTAAAATCATTCAATTTTTTCATAAAATTTGAAAAAATCTTTAAAAATTTCTTTAAAACCTGCGAGACTTTCTTTTGAATTTTTGAGAAATCTTTTTAAATTTACTTTAAAAATTTATTTCTTAAAACAAAAAACCACTAGAAATGTTCCCAGGAATCTTCAGAAAAGTTTTTATTCTCTTGAAACCTTCCAGAATTCCTAAAAAGTATTTAATTTATTAATTGAAAAGCTTCAAAAATTTATTTATGTTTTTCATTTGTTGAAATCCTTTGAAGTTAAAAATCATTTTTGACTACCAAAACTTCTAAATATCTCTTAGACTTACTCCCTTTTTTGTTTAGAATTGTGTGATAATGCTAATTTTTTAAAATTTTGCTGTAAAAACTTGTGCATTCATTGTAAAAATTGTAGGAAACCTTGTTCAATTTTTTCTTAAAATTATTTTTTCGAAATAAAAAATCATTTGTAATTTTACCAAGAATCTGAAGATCATTTTTTAGTTGAAATAATAAAAATAAAATAAAAAACAAAATTATTAATTAATTAATTAATCATGGTAAAAGTCCTATAAGGTCATATGTTAAACCAGTTTTATGACCTTAATACGATACTAATTCAACTGGCAGTGATTAGGCTTTATATCATGAGAGTAGTTAAATCCCTCATTCGTGATAAACGACACGAGTTATAGTCTCACCTTACTTCCGGTTGCTAAGCGACGGATTACCTGGATTTCTATTTTTATTTCATGATTTTATCTTTTTCCATACAAAATTTTATTGATTGCTATCTTTAGAATATACAAGATAAATATTTCTGAACAGTTTCAATCGCGGAAAAATGTATAGGCAAATAGATTTGAAATGAAAAACATTACATTAATTTTCCGTTATGTTGCGGAAAATTCAATTAAATAATTTAATTTTTAACGGAAAAGATGCATTTTTAACTTTTTCAAAAAAAAAATATATATTTTACTTTAAAACGAAAAACAATTGAATCAAACTAAACGACGAATTTTTAACAAAAAATACGAAGTTTCAATAAAATACATGAATTTTCAAACAAAAACGGTTAAAAAATTAATTTTTCACAAAAAACCGGAATTTTCAACAACAAACAAAATCAGTTGCATCTTCAACCAAATAGTATAATCTTCAAGCATTGCAATAGTTGAAAACAAGAAATATTTATTTTCAAGCAAATATTTAAACTTTTAAAAAAGAGCGACGGATTTTCAGCAAAATAGCCGAAATTTTAACCAAACAGTTGAATTTTCAAGCCAAAGTGTTTTCAACAAAATAGATACGTTTTTAACCAAATTGGTTAAAATAATTAATATTCCACTAAAAATTTTTTTAAAAATAAATATAGATTTTTAGTAAAGAAGAACATTCAATCAAAATGTCGAATTTTCGCTGAAAAATTTAATTATAAATTAAAAAAGAAAAATTTTTTGACAAATTTTGTATCAAACACGTACAATTTGGAAAAGTTTAGGCAAACAGGCGATTTTTTTAGAGGACAGTAGAATTTTTAATAAAAAAGTTCATTTTCAATAAGAAAGGTTACTTTCTAAACTAAAGAATCAATTTTCAACTTGAAGAAGGAATTTTCAACAAACTAATTAAATTGATACAAAACTATGAGTTTTCAAGTTAAATAGACAAATTTCCAACAAAAAAGTTGAGTTTTTAACCTAAAAGGATGACGTTTAACAAAATTGTTAATTTTTCAATGCTTAATCAAATATTTACATTTTTATCCTATACAAATTTATTCTAAATAAAATGGTCGATTTTTTTTAAACAAAAAAGACTAAACTTCACCTAAAAAAAAGTGTAATTTTAAGAAAGTATTTTAATTCGCAAGCCTGAAAGAGAAATTTTTCAAGACAGTTGAATATTTAAGAAAGAAGTTCATTCTCAACAAAGAAAGATAGATGTTCAAACAAAGAAGATTTCTTTAATAAATAAATAAAATGCAATAATTTTCTTCACAAAAAGGATACATTTTTTAATTATGTTGCTTTTTGTAGCTGGAACAGTAAAATTGTTAGCGGTTGAATCAGTATTTTGAATTATTACTGGTGAATCAGTAAATTCTCGATTTTAACTCTTAGAACCAGTCAGTGACTCAAAGGAAAAATACGTTAATGAAGATACCAGTGTAGAATTTCCACTGATTAAGCCAGTGACAAAATCTCACTAATTAAATCAAGCGGCGAAATTGAACTGGTGAAATCTCACTGATTAAACCAGTGACGAAATTCCACTGAGTGAACCAGTAAAATCCCACTGATTAAACCAGTGATGAAATTTCACTGATTACACCAGAGACCAAATTCCACTGAGTGAATCAGTAAAAAGTCACTGATTAAAGAAGTGATGATATTCTATTGAGTGAAACAGTGAAATCTCACTGATTATACCATTAATAAAATTCCACTGATTATACCATTAATGAAATTCCACTGATTAAACCAGTGAAGAGATTCCACTGATTCGACCAGTGACGAAATTCAACTGAATAAACCAGTGATAACATTCCACTTATTCAAACAATGATGAAATTCCACTTATTGAAAAAATGATGAAATTCCACTGATTAAACCAGGGACGAAAATTCCAGTGAGTGAACCAGTGAAGAAATTATACTGATTTAAATAGTGATGGATTCCACTGAGAGAAACCGGGAAATCTCACTGTATAAACCAGCGACCAAATTATACTGATTAAACCAGTCACGAAATTCCCCTGATTAAGCCAATTACGAGATTTCACTGATTCGAACAATCACGAAATTCCACTGATTAAACCAGTGATAACATTCTATTGATTAAAACAGTGATAAAATTCCATTGATTAAACTAGTGAAGAAATTGCACTGCGTGAATCAGTTTATTATCACTGATTAAACCAGTAACGACATTCTATTGAGTGAAACAGTGTAATCTCACTGGTTCAGCCAGTGACGAAATTTCATTGAGTGAACCAGTGAAATCTCACTGATTAAATCAGTGACAAAATTCCACTAATTAAACAATTTACAAAATTCCACTGATTAAACCAGTCAAATCTCTCTGATTAGGCAAATGATATAATTTCACTGATTATTCCAGTGATGAACTTCAACTGATGAAACCAGTGACGTAATTGCACTGATTTAACCAGTGGCGAAATTACACTGATTGAACCACTGGCGAAATTCCACTGATTAAGACAGTGACGAAATTCTACTGATTAAGACAGTGAAAAAATGCCACTGAGTGAACCAGTGAAATATCATTGATTAAACAGGTGACGATATTATATCGAATGAAACAGTGAAATCTCATTGAATAAACCAGTGACGAAACTCCACTTATTAAAACAGTGACAAAATTCCACTGATTAAATCAGTTAAATCTTTCCGATTAGACAAATGACAAAATTACACTGATTAAATCAATGAAGTCTTTCTGATTAGACCAATGACAAAATTACACTGATTAAATCAGTGAAATTTTTTTTATTAGATAAATTACAAAATTCCACTGATTAAACCATTGATGAAATTCCACTGATTAAACCATTGATGAAATTCCACTGATTAAACCATTGATGAAATTCCACTGATTAAACCATTGAT
>JAWWLR010000155.1:7342522-7356187 GCA_035041075.1 Acraspis erinacei
AATTAAATTTTTAGTCAAACATGAATTTTTAAGCTAAGAGGTTAATTTTTATGGGAAATTAAGGAATAACATTTAGAATAACATTTAAATTTTCAGTTAAAAAGAAAAAATAATTACCAAAAAAAAACATTCAAATAGAAAACAAGTTTTCAATCAAACAGTTCCTTTTTTAACCAAATAAATTAATGCTTAATTAAAACGGTAAACCTTCAAAAAAAAAAAAATTTATTTAAAAAAAAGTAGTTTAACTTTCATTGAAATCATTTTATTTCCAACCCAAAAGATAAATTTTCAACTTAAATGATAAATATTTAACCACAATACTTGCATTTTTAACCGAAAAGGACAATTTTTAAACAAGAAGATTAACTTTCCAAGAAAATCCTAACAAAATACGCGAATTTTCAACGAAATAGTTGAGTTTTTAATTAAAAAAGACCAATTTTTCTCCAAATTGTTGCATTTTGACCTAAAAAAATCACTTTTAAACTAAAAATGGAATAGTTAAATTTTCAGTTGAAAAAATTAACCATAAAAAAGGATTTAAAAAAATAGATCAATTTTCAACCAAAGTGATGAATTTTCAAAAACGATTATGAATCTTCAAGGAGATAGTTAAATTATAAACCAAAAACATTAATTTTTAAAAAAGAAGATTGAGTTTCAATAAAAAAGGTTAATTTTCTACCATAAAATATAATTTTTCAACAAAATACATCAATTTTAAAGGAAATAGTTAAATTTTAAAACAAAAAATTAATTTTTATTTAAAAAAATAAATTATCAACTAAAATTTTAAGATAAAAAAATTAATGTTTAGCCCAAAGGATGAATTTTCAAATACCACTATGGAACTTTCACTCAGAATAAATTAAATTCTTAATTAAACAAAATTCCTTTTAAAAAACCAAGAAGATTATTAGACATTGTAAAAGTAATTTTTAAATCAAATAGTTCATATTTTAGCCAAAAAATGAATTTTTAATTAAAATTATGAATTTTCAACAAAAAAATTAATTTTCAACAAAAGAGTTTAACTTTTAACCAAATAATTTTACCTCCAACCTAAAAGATTAATTTTTTACTTAAAAGACAAATATTTCACTATAATACTTGAACTTTCAACCAAGAAAAAAATTTTTTAATCAAGAAGATAAACCTGCAAACAAAAAGATAATTTTCTACCCAAAAAAATCGATTTTTAACCAAATATGTCGATTTTAAACTAAACTGATGAACTTTCAACCATAAAGATTAATTTTCTACAAAAAAGCGAATTTTTTACAAAGTACATAAATTTGTAAACAACTAGTTTAATTTATAAATAAATAAATAATAAATTATGATTTCAGTGAAAAACAGAAGATAAACTTTACATTGATTTTCGATGAAAGAGTCGCTGCAACAAAAATTAACTTTACAGGATAAACTTTAACCAAATATCGGTTAAACTTTCTTTTGCTTTTCCATGACAACACATGTGTTTTAAAAAAACGCGAATTTGTCTGAATAAAACATTCCTCTAAAAAATTTCCTGCAATAAATTTTATCGTTACTGGGTCCTTCACCACAACGCAGCTGTCCATTCATCGCAGCTCATTCAGAAATTTCTGGTGAAAATAGAACAGAGCAACGTCGGAAGAATGTTGTGGCTTACAGAAAGGTTTTTATTGAAAGTCGGAGACTGTGTAGGTTTTGGGGCTGGCAGTGGAGGGGAACAAACTCGAGAGAGCGCCGCTTCGGATGAAAACGCTTTTGTTTGTTCACGCCGGTGTGACTACCGCACACTCCCCGCAGCTCCCTTTACACCCACATGCGTCCAGGCGTTACTTCTCGGGAGGGATATATCCGGAGGCGTTATATCCGAGTTTGATTGTACTTTGAAGGAGATATAATCGCCATTCACCAGAACTCGTACTCCTGGTAAGCCACAAGGTCGGATACTTCCCGGACAGACCTTGCACAATACCATCATTTGAAAACTATCAATATCACGTATCGGAACGTTACCTAACGCCTCAGAGATAAACTGCCAATCCGTTTAATGGAAAGTTTCAACAGAAATTTTTTACAGCGTGGGATATATTTCGCAAGGACTTATTTTTCAGTCGTGTCCTTGAAATTTGCATTGATATTGTAGTAGAGTGTGTGGTACAGCCTTGGAGGAAAACGCTGCGACTGGAGAATGGAAGCTGCGTATAGAAATGTCATATGACGCGTTTACCTCGGGCGCGGTGGTACGAAATGTGAATAGTTATTTGTCGAGACAATAATCCTCCGTCTGTGTCGCTTTTCGTTTCGCGTTCTACGCAAATCTCGAAACGTTTCGGCAAAATCGCGGCCGCACCGCGAGAATGTCTTCAAACGGGTGGTATATCGGCAAAGTGCCTTCCTCAAGCTCCGGTGCGCATTCCAGAATACAAATCCGTGCCAGCGACAAAAATCGTTATGCTACCTAGACGCGGTCGGTAAATCTCCAGGAATTCCGATGCAGAGATTGTTCTCGGCTAAAGATCCGTTGAGAGGGTGCTGCATTGTAACAATGTAGCGAATACGCGAATAAGCTTCCGGCACCGTGCATTCAAATCTTGTCTCTTAATATCATTGGCATCAAACTGGGCCATGAGCAACCGAGCATAATTTCAAAACACGAATCCGGGCCAAAGTTCGAATGTAAAATATTACTTGAAAAAAGGTGAAATTTTTTAGTTACACTTTTCAGGACCGTTCATAAACTGGGTTACAAATTTAAGGGGGTAATAAATTTGAGACTTACTCTGCGAAAAATTGAGTTAGAAAGAAAAGAACGAAAAAACTTTAGGGAAATAAAACGTAAAATTAAAACTTTGCTGGAATTAATTCTGAAATCTCCTCTTTGAAATAAGACCAAGAACATTATTGGATATTTACTAGTTCTAGGATTATGATAAAAAAATGTTCTGAATTTTTCGCAGATTAAGGCGCTTTTTAAGACAAGCGTGTTTTTAATATGGTTTTCAAACTCTTTCTCCTATTCCCAGCTTTGTCCCAATTTTTTAAGGAATTTTTAGTTTTTCCCCTACTTTCAAGACACTTTTTTCGATATTCGCTTAAATTCGAAGTGATTTAATGGAACCCAATAAGATGATGCAAATATTTTTGGATTATTTTTATTGAGTACAAACTTGAGAAACATATTTTTGTTTCAAAACTGAAATTTTGTAATTTAAAATTCATCTTTTATCGTTCAAAGTTTAGCTGCTTGGTTGCAAATTCGTCTTGTCGTAGAAAATTAATCCTCTTGGCTTTGCATTCAACTATTTGATGGAATAAATTTAAACATTTGTTGAAAATTTATATTTTAATAACAACACATATTTTTTATACAAAATTCATCTGTCTTGGTTGATGAATATTTTGTGTTTTGTTAAAAATGCAACTTTTTTTTATCAAAAATTCGTCTTTTTAGATTGAAAAAACAACTTTTTTGGTCGAAAATGCAATGTATTGTGTAAAATTCTTTTTGCTCGATAAAAAATTCTTTCTTTTGTATAGAAATTTGTCTTTTTATAGAAAATTTTCTTTTATTAAGAATAAAAATATTTTTTGATGGTAATATGTAATGTTACATAATCGTTCAAAATTTCAATAATTTAATTTTAAGTTTAAAAAAAAGTTTAGCCAAAAAGATGAATTTTCAAATAAAACTATGGAACTTTCACTCAGAATAAGTTAAATTTGCAATTAAAAGAATTAATTTCAGCAAAAAATACTATCTTTCAACAGAAACAAAATTAACTTTCAAAAAAATAGTTACATTTTCAAACAAAGTGATGAATCTTCAAATAAAATTGAAAATATTTATTATATTTTCAACAAAAAAATTAATTTTTACTAAAAAAGGTAAATAATTGACCAAAACTTTTTACTAAAAATTAAATTTTTTTCCAGAATTTTCCTTTTTTGAAGATACAACTTTTTAGCTGAAATATTTTGGGGATGAAAATTCAACTGTTTGTAAAAAATTCGTATTTTTGGCTGGAAAATTTAAAAGTTTGGTAGAAAATTAAACTATTTAGTAGAAAATATCATTTTTGTTTGGAAATGTAAATTTTCAGCTTGAAAATTTAATTGTTTTGGTGGAAAGTTAATCTTGGTAGAAAATTAAATATTTTGTGGTTGAAAATTCAACTACTTTGTTAGAAAATTCCACTATTCATCTGATCAATTAAATATTTGGTAGTTAATTAACTTCAGTATTGAAAATTAAATTATTTAAAAATTATATTTTTTTTCTTGAAAATTCAACAATTTGGTAGACATTTTTTTCTTTCTTAACTGAAAAATCTTTATAGGTGGAAAATTCTGCTCTGAATGAAAAATAATATGATGCGATTGACATTTAACATATTTTGTTAAAAAATATAACTTTTGGGTTAAAAAATCAACTATTTTGATTTAAAACGCATAATCTTTTGGTAAAAAATCAATTGTTTTGTATAAAACTCGTTTCTTGGCTTGAAAATTCAACAATTTGGAAGAAAATTAAATTATTCAGTTAAAAATAAACTTTTTAAATAAATTTATATTTTCGCGTTGAAAATTAAAATATTTTGTAGAAATATCGCCTGTTTTGGTAAAAATTTAACTATTTATTTTAAAAATTAACGATTTGGTAGAAAGTTAACTTCTTTGTTAAAAATTAAACGGGTTTGAAAAAAATTCATCTTTTGGTTTGAAAAGTGAACTATTTGGATTCAAAATTAATATTTTTTGTTAAAAATTAAATTTTGTTGTAGACAAATCGTCTTTTGGTGAAAAAAATTCAATAATTTTGTTCGACGATTCAATTATTTGGTTAAAAAATCAACTATTTACTTCAACTCTTATATGTGACATTTTTTAATTAAATAGAGTTTGTAACGAAGCTAAAATATTTTAACGTTTGAATAGTCATTTTTAAATAAAGACCTTTAAAGAATATTTTTTATCTTTGTCAAAACTAAAGTTATTTGAAAATTATTTTCTACTGGCTCAAATTTTTCTCAAAATATTCGCATATCGTTTACAGTTGTTAAAAATTAACTTACAATTTTCTAACTTTTTTTCAGAAATGTTACAACAATTTTTTTATTCTCTTAAAAACTTTCGAAATTATTTTAAATCTCCTGAAGTTAAGTTTTGAAATCTTTAAGAATCTACATTTCGAAAAATCTTTTAATGTTTACAATTAATTTCGAATCACTTCAATTCTGCAAAATATTGCTTGGATTTACTCAATTTTGCATTTGTTTTTATTTTTTTTAATTTAGCAAAATAAAAAATTTTGCAAAATAAAAGAACTTGTGTAAAAGCTTTCAGATTCTTATTTTACCATTTTTTTAAAGCTTCTTAAATCTTTTTAAATAATCTCTTAAAATTAATTTTTCAAAATAAAATATTATTTTTATTGTTTCTAGGAACCTGAAAAAATGTGTTTCACTTTCGTAAAACTTGATAAAATTCTTTAAAAAATCTTTACAAGTTTTAATTATTTATGAATCGTTTAAAAACTTCTGAATATCTCTTAAACTTACTCAAATTTTTTCTGTAATTAAGCAATATGGAAAAATTGGAAAATTTTACTTTAAAATCTTTCGCAAACTTTTTAAAAATTTGAGGAAATAATTCAAAATGTTTTTTGATCTTTTTTAAATTTTCTCTTGAAATTCCTTACCAAATTTTTTCGTTTCAAGAAAGAAAGTAGGTTGAACAAACTGTTTTTTTTTTTTTTAATAAAATTAATCTCTTCTCTGAGTGCGATCATGATAAATTTAAATTTGGTGATTTATCCAAAATGGGCTTATCCGAACAGCACAGTTCGACAACAAAGCAGCTCGAATGAGCCACTCTGCAGATAATGCTCGCAATTTAACTGGTTATCGTGTAATTTTCTTGAAATAAATGTTCTTGGTGCAAGAGCGGTGTTTAACCGCGAGTTAATGAAGCGTTATTCAGCGTTTGTAAAGCGTGATGATGGCGAGGGATGAAGGGGACAAAACCGCGATGCGATGTACATCGCGTCGCGTTGACTGGCGTCGCACTGGGCTGGCCCACATGTAGCCCGGACAAAAAGAGCAGCCTCTATGATACTCAGTCGCGGTCTAGCGAAAGACCACGATTATCCTATCCTGCCAACAGCCACGATTAATTTAATCAGCGCCACGGATTTTGCCGGGGAAATAGTGCTCTCAGAGCCAAAAAAAAATCAAGTGCAGTAATTAATTCACATCTAGGATTTAAGAGGAAAAACTACACAGAGACTTTCCTGCTGTCCTGAAGGTAGACGTTCAGAAAAAGCAGGGTGACCGTTTTAATCGAAGGAAAAAATTCCCGGTCATTTCCCGACTCGAGACCATTTTTCCTGGTCAATAAATTTTTTTAAATCGAACTCTATTCGAAACATTTTTCCATTTAAAGTACTCTACATTAAAGAATCCATCAATGAACTTTAAAAATTTTCAAAATTATTTTATTAAGTTATTTCAGGATAGAAACAGTCAAATTTTATTACAAAATCTTGAGAAATGTAGAAGTTATATAAAATTTTTCAAATTTAAAATTATTGTTGAAATTTTTTCAGAACTTCTAAAGAACTTTTTTAATTAACTGAATTTATCCTGCAACTTCTAGAAAATGCTGGGAATTTAATAAAATTTTCCTTCAAATTTGGATTTATAAATAATAATTGAACACTTATTATTTAAAGAAAAAAATAGAGTAATTTTAAGAGATATTTAGAATTTAGAAAAAGATTCAAAATTAATTTAGAATTTTTAACTTAGAGCTTTTTAAGAATTGTGAAAGGCTGCAGAAGAATAAGAAAATATTCTCTTATGATCGCTAGGAAAATTGAAAATTATTGTTCATTTTGAGTAATTATTTCAAGAGAATGTTTATAAAGATTTTAAAAGATTTACAAACTTGTCAAAAAAGACCCTACAAGATTTTAAGGATTTTTAAAAAACTTCAGGATTTTCTAAAAATTGTAGGAAAAATGTTATTTATTTTAAAATATTTTTAGAAATTCTTTTTAAAAATTTCCACACACTTCGTTTAAATTACTTTACATCAAATTTTTTATTTGAGAAATTGAATTTTAAACAAAACAGACCACATTTCTACCAAATTTGTTAGTTTTCAACCCGAAAATATACATTTTTAACACAAAAGTTTATTTTCAGCCAAAAGAGTTAATTTTCTACCAAATTCTTGAATTTTGAAGCGAAAGACGATTTTTTTTACAAAAACGTTGAATTTTTTATCCAAAAAATATGAATTTAAAAACATTATAGTTGATTTTTTAATCTAAAAATATTTTCTATAAAAACAGTTGAATTTTTGACGTATTTAGTTAAATTGACAAACAAATTATATTAGTTTTCAACCAGAAAGATTTTTCAGTCAACAAAAAAAAATGTTGACTAATTTTTTTTTTTTTTTAATTTGAAGGATTTTCTCAAATTTCTAGAAAAAATGCTGTTAAGTTTTGAATTAATTCTGAATCTTTTCAAAACTTCTAAATATCCCTTAAAATTACTACTAAAGTTTCTATAAATAATAAATGTTCAATTATTATTCCACAATAAAAATTCAAGAATTTCGCTTTCAAATTAAACATTTTTTAGAAAGAAGAATACAAATTTTAACGTTTAAAGTTTAAAAACTTTTAGAAATTTTAACAGTTCAAAGCTTTCTATGTCAAACAATTGAGTTCCAGATTGAAACAATATTTTTAATTTGATGAAAACCGTTCATTACACACACACACACACACACACACACATGTATATATATATATATTAATATATTATTCTTAAACGTTGAACGAATATAGAATCGTTTTATTAAATAAATTATTGTTCAGTTTTTAATAATTAAAATACAGATCCATTTTACAAATTATTTATTCATTTATTTATATTTACAGTTGACAAAATAATACTGTTTTTTATCAAAAATTTTTAACTTCAGACGCTTTTAAGTTTTAATTGTGTAAGCCTTCAAGGCTGCACTTTAAAATTCTTTAAATTAAAAATATACGCTTAAAAATAAAAATCCAAAATTCAGAATTTTTAAGGTAAAAGATTTTTTAATGAAGTTTAATCGTCAACGAAATCATATTAATTTTCATCTAGATTAGAATTTTTAATCTAGAAAGATTTTTCAGTCAAGAAAGAAAAATCAAAAAGACGAATTTAAAAAAAGTGTAATTTTTTATACAAAAATTCGGAATTTTAAATTATAATAGTTGATTTTTTAACCCAAAAATATTTTCTAACAAAATAGTTAAATTTTTAACGTATTTTGTTGCATTGTCAACCAAATTAAATTAATTTTCAGCCAGAGTCAAATTTTCAACCAGAAAGATGAATTTTACCAAAAAGATTAACTTTCTACTATAACAACTGAATTTTCAACCCAAAAATATACATTTTCAACAAAAAGTTAGAATTTCTATAAAAAGTTTGAATTTTTTAAACTGAAAGACAAAATTTCTACAATAAAGTTCAATTTTTAACCCGAAATTATTAACTTAAAACAAAAAAGATTTTTTAACCATGAAAGATTAATTTTCAATAAAATTCTATGATTTTTCTACCACAAAAAAATTAAATCCAAAGAACGAATTTTCTACCCAAAAATATGAATTTTCAAAGAGGATAAAGACAAGTGCATTTTTCCCAACAATGAGATTAACAAAACAGTTAAATTTTCAATAAAATAATAAAAATTCCAACAAAACAGTTGAATTTTCAATATTCAAAAATGTATTTTCAACCAAATGGTAGAATTTCCAATCAATGAGATTAATTCCGAACCAAAAATATAATAGTAGTAGTTTTTTCTTGCGTTTAGAAATTTAAAACAAAAAATTTACCTTGTTTAAATGAGAAAAATTTTTTTTGATATTCAAAATACAAAAATACGATATCTAGCGTATTTGTTCGCATCTCTGAGACGCATCGATCGACCTGTTGAAACTTTTCGGACCCATCAACTACCGATTTATGAAGTTAAAAAAAAATTTTTTATTCTAATTATATCAGAAAAACTTTTTTAATATTCAAAATACAGCAATACGATATTCAGTGCATTTGTTCGCGTCTTAGAGACGCATCATTCGACCTATTTTTGACCCTTTTATGACCCTCTATAGTACATATTTATGAAATTAAAAAAATGGATATAATCTCTTTATATGAGAGCTTTGCTCATATATTAAGAATACTATAGTACTGTTTCCGAACTGTTTGTTCGCGTCTCAGAGACACTTCGAATGCCCTACGAACCTTCTATGAGCTTTCATGATCGAGCAATGCCAAATAATAAATTTAAAAAATATATTCTTTATCTTGTTTATGTGAAGAAAATTTCTGAATACTGGGAATACAACAATAATATATATGATATATTTGTTCGCGTCTTCGAGACGCGATTGTCCAAATGAAGAATCTTTCATGACCAACCAGCAGCTAAAATCGTTTTTAAATTTTTGAACAAAATTATTTTCCCTGCTTATAATAGAATTTTTTTAATATTTGGAATATAACAGTACTGCATTTGATGTGATTGTTCGCGTCTTAGAGACGCCTGGATTAATCTATTAACCAACTTTCGATGAGCATTCTTGATTGACTAATAGCTACTTAAAAAGTTTCTAAAACAGTTAAATTTTTTCTATGAGAAACAGAAATTGTTTTTAAAAAAGGGATGAAAGAGGGGAGTAGGGGAATAGGAGAGAGGGAAATAGGGGAAAGAGCGCGAATTTTAAATTATGCATTAATAACGAAGAACGCGGAAATGCCCTTTATCTGAGAAATGTTCAAATAATTCTGCTATTAGAGTAGCAATAAAAAAGTAATGACGCACCTGTAAAGTCGAGGGTAAAGTAGACCTAAGTATCACGATAGTGCAGTAATATAATTCAATCATTTTCGAACCCTCTAGCCTCACAGTAGCACTTTTTCGTAACATGAAATTAAATAATTGCAGGGAAAGTAGACGCCTTTAAAGCTGCATTTTCACTGCATCATCAGAGAATGGTAAAGTGCTTTTTGAAAGCATTCAACTTTAATTGAAGTACGAGTTCATTCGCTTTTTTACTCTGAATTTTGATCAGCCAAAATAACTTAACCTATCGATTTCAACTCTGAATTATAAACAGATGCATTTTATATCCATTTAGCAAACTCTCCATTTTCATTGATGAAATATTTTATCTGTGATCAGTTTTTGTGATAAATTTAATTTTTCTTCAATTTAGGTTATCTGAATGTTTAAAAAAATTTGAAATCGCCTGAAATTGTTATTTTTTTTTATAATTTTAATTTTATATTTATTAAATGTCTACCGGAAAAAAATCGTTAAATTTTTCGTTTGAAAAATTGATTTTCAGCAAAAAAAAGAAAGAATTTGCAGCAAGCTAAATCGAAAAAAAATCATTTTTAACGATAAAGTTGAATCCTTAACCATATCGATTTAACAAAGTAGTTCAGCTTCGAAACAATTTGTTGATTTTTGAACCAAAAAATATGTATTTTCAGCAAAAAAGTTCATTGTCAAAAAATAGTTTCATTTTATACTAATTTGATGAATTTTTATAAAAAAATACGAATTTTCTACGCAGTAGTTTTTACTTTTTACTTCTACTTTTTTTATCACAAAAAAAAGTAATTTACAACCAAATAGCTGGCTTTTTAACTAGAATTTTAAATCTTCAATAAAAAAATTAATCTTACAAAGTAGTTTATTTTTAACCAAAACTGAATAATTTTCAACTAAATGGTTACTTTTTTGATCCAAAAATAATTATTTTTTATCCAAAAAGACGATTTTTCCACTAAGAAAATTAATATTCTACGAAAAAGACGAATTTTAAAATTTTAAAATTGTTGAAATTTGAAGGTAAATGTGCTTTTCCAACAAAAAATTTAATTTCGAACCAAATAATTAAATTTTTGAAATAGAGTTTAATTTTTTAACAAAATAGGTCATTTTTCCCCAACTTAGTGCATTTTTAATCAAAAAGACCAAATAGTTGAATTTTGAGCGGAAATGATGAATCTTCAAAAAAATGTAATTGTTTAGAAATGCTTTAACTCAAAACCAAATTTTTAACCAAAAAGAAGAATTTTCAACAAAATACATTAATTTTCAAGCATACAGTAGAATCGTCGACCTTAGAACCTCCGTTTTCGACCTAAAATGGAATAGTTAGATTTTTTGTTTAAAAAACTCATTCTCAAGTGAGAATTATAAGTATTTTGAAAAATTCCCTGAATCAACTCAAAATTATCATTCTTTCAAATAAATTTTATTCCAAACCCGAATCATAATTATTTTCAAGAAAATTTCCATCAATTTTTTATTGAAAAATCAAATTTGAAAATCAAGAGCTGCAAAAGAAAACAAAATAAAAAATTTTTAATTCTAAATAGTTTTTAATTCAACTATATTTTTAATAAATAAAAAAATATAATTATAATTTCTTACCAAAGTGATTGCTAATATTTCATAAACAGCAACTGAAGCTTACCTGAAACAGAAAAGAAAATACTTCATTAGTAAGAATTTGATATTGAATGCAAATAATTTTTTCGTTCAATAAATTCAATAATTATACTTCTTTTTGAAAATTCCCTTTCCTTATTAGGAATTTTAATTCTATTAGGAAATTCTCTGTACTAACTAAATATTATACTTTTTTTTCAAAAATGACATGTTTCAAGTCGGAATTATATTTATTAATAAACTTTTTGTATTATAAGTCTGAAATATCATAAATCCCTTTTTCTACAATTTGGAAGAGGAAAGATACAAATTTTGGCAAATTTTTATTTACAAAATAAATTTTTTTAAATTAAAACCCACGACTCGTCCTCATTTCTGTTTTAGGACAAGATTGTATATAGTGTGACGCATTTCCTGTCCCGGCTCAGAAATATAGTAATTATTTTAGACGGACGATTCACGGCTCGTCCTCATTCCTGTTTTAGGACGAGATTTTACGTACCACCTGACTCAATTATATCGGGTCAGGTAGTAATTATATTAAATATTATTATATTAAATATTATTATATTAAAATAATTGTTTATAATAAAAAATATGTATAATTAAATAGTAATATATTGGGTCAGATAGTAATTATTTTAATCGGGCGGTCTACGTCCTGATTTTGCTGTCGCAGCTTCGAATTATAGTAATTGTTTTGGCCAAGCAATCCACGATTCGTCCTTATTATTGTTTTAGGGAAACATTATACACACACACTGACCTATTTGCATTCATGTTTTAGGACGAGTTTGTATATAGTGTGACCAATTTCCTGTCCCAACTCAGCATGATAGTAATTATTGCAGCTGGGCAACCCACGACTCGTCCTCCTTTTTGTTTTACGACAAGATTGTAGACAGAGTCTGAGACATTTCCTTTCCCAACTTAGAATTAAAGTAATTATTTTAGCCGGACAATCCACGATTTATCCTCATTCATGTTTCACGACAAGAATCTGCGTAAACTCTAACCCATTTCCTGTCCCACCTCAGAATTATAGTAATTTATTTTGCTGGACAATCCACGACTCGTCTTCATTCCTGTTTTAGGACGAGATTGTACACAAAACCTGACCCATTTCCTGTCCCAGCTCAGAATAATAGTACTTATTATAGTCGGACCATACACATCTCGTTCTCATTCCTGTTTTAGGACGAGATAGAAATTATTGTAGCTGGGCAATCCACGACTCGTCCTCCTCCTTGTTTTCGGACAAGCTTTTACAAACATTTTGACCCATTTCCTGTCCCAACTCAGCATTATAGTAATTATTATAGACGGACCATCCACGACTCATCCTCAGTCCTGTTTTAGAACAAGATTGTACACACAGTCTGACCCATTTCCAGTCCCAAATTAGAATTATAGTAATTATTATAGACGGACCATCCACGACTCATCCTCATTCATGTTTTAGAACAAGATTGTACACACAATCTGACACCTCAAAATTATAGTAATTATTTTAGCCGTACCATCCACGTTTCATCCTCATTCCTGTTTTATAACAAGATTGTATACTCAGTCTGACCCATTTCCTGTCCGAATTCAGCATTATAGTAATTATTGTAGCCGGACGCTCTACGACTCGTCCTCATTCCTGTTTTAGGACGAGATAGCAATTATTGTAGGTGGGCAATCCACGACTCGTCCTCCTCCTTGTTTTAGGACATGCTTGTACAAACATTTTGATCCATTTCCTGTCCCAACTCAGCATTATAGTAATTATTATAGCTGGACCATCCACGACTCATCCTCAGTCCTGTTTTAGAACAAGATTGTACACACAGTCTGAACCATTTCCAGTCCCAACTCAGCATTATAGTAATTATTATAGACGGACCATCCACGACTCATCCTCATTCATGTTTTAGAACAAGATTGTACACACACTCTAACACCTCAAAATTATAGTAATTATTTTAGCCGTACCATCCACGTTTTATCCTCATTCCTATTTTATAACAAGATTTTACACTCAGTTTGACCCATTTCCTGTCCGAATTCAGCATTATAGTAATTATTATAGCCGGAACATCCACGACTCGTCCTCATTCCTGTTTTAGGACAAGATTGTATACACATTCT
>JAWWLR010000155.1:7409870-7422486 GCA_035041075.1 Acraspis erinacei
TAGCAGGTTTTCCCTGACATTTCCTGACATTTCCTGATTATGAAAAATTCCAATGCCATCTTTTACATACCAATATATGATCATCAAATTCTATTTTGAAATAGAAAATAATCCACTGCATAAGTGAAACGTACCTGAAACACAAAATAAATGTACATCTTAGTATTTAGTAAAATAGATATTTTTTAAAGATTCCTAAAATAAATCAAAACTTAATTTAGTAAGATATTTAGTTTAAATTAAGTATAAACAAGCTCAGTTGAATTAAAAAAAGGACCAATTTTTAACAAAAAGATTTTTTAACCAGGACTATAATTTTAAATCAATAAAGATGAATTTTCTACTAGAAAATATTGCCATTTAAAAAATTAATTTTCAACAAAAAAACGAACGAATTAAACCAGTCGAATTTAACTAATGTATACAAAATTTAACAAAAAATTAGAATCCTTAACCAAAATTAGGAATGTACAAAAGACAAGATTAATTTTCTGCCAAAGCAGATGAAGTTTCAAACAAATTCATGTCTTTTCTACCAAATAGTTGAAAATTTCAAATAAACAGTTTAATTTTCAAACAAAAATATGAGCTTTTAACAAAAAACCTAGTTTAAATTATATTTACCACAAAAAAGTTGATTTTTTAAACCAACACCATTAATTTTTAAACCAATAAAGACGAATTATCAACAAAATATAAGAATTTAACCAAGTACTAAGTTTCTAGAATGTTCTAAATGAATTTATCAAATGATATTGCGCAATTGTGAGAAACGAAATTTGCGTAAACAACTCCAAGGTATAACCTTGGAGCTGTTTACGCAAATTTCGTTTATCACAATGAAAATAATATAAAAATGATATGGAATGGTATTGCAGAATTACGAGAAGCAAAATCTGCGTTAACAACTTCAAGGTTTGTTAAAATTTGTTAAAATTACACCTTAAAGTTGTTTACGCAAATTTTTTTTCTCATAATTCTGCAACATCATTTCATGACGTCATCCAGAACATTCTAGAAACTTAACACGGACATGAACCACTTGAGCTGTGAAATAGTCCCGATGTCGGTAACTGTTTCCGTAAAAGAATCTACAATTAGAATCGGTCTTGCTTATATCCCAACGCGTTTGCAATGAAAAGAAAAAATTGGCGTAAAAAGAAAGTATCATCAAGTAAATTTTGAAGCGGCACGTGGACAATCTGGAGCTATTTTATTGTAGTTTGGCTTCCACAAACTCTGACGAAAATAAATATTGAGGGAGGTGTCGCGATTCAAGAATGCTGAGGTCAATGCGGTCTTCGGTACTTATTGGATCTTGAATGTAGTAAACTTTCTCCGGCATAAAGGTGAAATCCCTTCTCAAAGAAACCGGGAATGAATCACCAGTGAGGAAAAAATGTAAACAAACCGCACGATTCGATGCATCTGCCTGTGTGAAATTCGATATAAGTCTCTTGTACCATAAAATGACCCATTCTACAATAAAGCGGAAGACGTTTGTATGAAACAGTCTTCCTTCTCACTTTCTCTTCTTCCAGAAAACGTCCTGAATTGCATTTTCAACAAAACAGAGAAATTTTCAAGGAAACAGTTGATTTTCAATCAAAAAGATGCGTTTACAGCCAAGAAAGTTGAAGATTACTTTTCTAGCAAAAGAGACAAATTTAAAAAAAAAAACTACAGAAAATTTTAACAATAATAGATGAATTTTTAACTGAAAAAATAATAATTAAATTCTCAGTTAAAATAATTGAGTTTCAATCAAAAAAAGTAATTTTCAATGAACAGTGATAAATTCAACCAAAAAATACGAATTTTCACGAAACTAGTGGAATTTACAACTAAAAAAAAATTGAATTTTGAATAAAAAATAAATGGTTTAACTAAACAATGGAATTTTCTACCCAAAACGCAAAATTTTAACCAAAAGCAAATAATAGAATTTATAATAGAATTTTCAAAAAGATAAATTTTCAACAAAAAATAGCGCATTTTAACAAAATAAGTTAAAGTTTTAACCAAACAGATGAATGGATGATTTATATTTTTAAGTAAAAAAAAATTAATTTTCAACCAAAATAATTCAAATTTGAAATTGAAGCAAAAATAAACAAAATACAACCGAAGAGATGAATCTTAAAAAAAAAATTAATTCTCATGGAGAAATGTAATATTTAACAGTTCTAGGAAAAAATATTTTCAATTTTAATCGAAAACATTTAAATCTAAAGAAAACATAAATTTCAAACCAACTAGTTGAATTTATAACTAAAAAACATAAAAGTTTGGATAAAAAATTAAATTTTAACCAAGCAGCGGAATTTTTCATCCAAAAATACAAAATTCCAACCAAAGAAAAATGACGAATTTCCAACAAAATAGTTAAATTTTTAAACAAAGAACTGAATCTTTAACCAAAATTCTAAATCTTTATAAAAAATGAATTTTTAACCAAATAATGAAATTTTCAACCAAAAAGATTAATTCGCTACTCAAAAATACAAATTTTCAACAACAAAAAAATACATTTTAACAAAATAGTTCTTTTTCCACTAAAAAGATAAAATTTTGAAAACAAGAAGACTAATTTCCTACTGAAAAAAATAATTTTAAATGATAAACAGAAGTTTTTAACCAAATACTGGAATTTTTAACAAGAAAATATGAATTTTCAATCTAGAATGGAACAGTTAAATGCTCAAAAAAAGAAATAATTTTTAAACCATGAACCAAAAAGATCAATTCCGCGCCAAACGAAGATTAATTTTCTTCCGTAAAAATGAATTTTTAACAAAATACATCAATTTTCCGCCAAACAGTTGAATTTTGTAACAAAAAATATGGATTCTCAGAAAAAAAAGAAATAGTTAAATTGTCAGTGAAAAAAAAATTTAATTTAAACAACGCATTTTCGACAGAAGTTAAATTTTCCACCAAAAATAGTTTAATTTCCAATCAAATAGAGTTGAACTTAGTTTAAAAATATGAATTTTCTACCAAGCAATTGAATTTTGTATTAAATAATTGTTTAACCAAATAGTGGAATTTTCTACTCAAGAACACAAAATTAAAAAAAAAATTCCAACAAAATAGTTAAATTTTTAACCAAAGAACTGAATCTTTCACCAAAATTATGGATCTTCAACAAAAAATCAATTTTTAACCAAATGATGGAATTTTTAACGGAGAAGATGAATTTGCTACCCAGAAAGACAAATTTTCAACAACAAGAAAAACGTATTTTTACAAAATAGTTGAATTTTCAAGTAAAAAGATAAATTATTGAAAGTAAGAATAATAATTTTCTATTTAAAAAAAAATAATTTTTAACTAAGCAGCATTATTTTTTAACCAAATACTTGAATTTTTAACAAGAAGCTATGGATTTTCAACAAAAGATGGAACAGTTAAATGTTCAACCAAAGAAAAATTTTTTGAAACAAAAACAAAAAGATTAATTTCACGCCAAGAATATTTCTATCGAAAGGAAGAATTTTTAACAAAATAAATTATTTTTCCGTCAAACGGTTGAATTTTGAACAAAAACAGATGGATTTTAAACCAAAAAATGGAATAGTTTCAGTTAAAAAAAATTATTTTCTAACACAATTAAATTTTCAACCTAGAAGATTTATTTTGCACCAAAAAATCTAAATTTTTAACTAAAATAATTAATATTTATTCCAAAAATGATTTTTTCACCAAATAGTTGAATTTTCCACAAAAAAATGAGTTTTCACCCAAAAAGATGAATTTTTCCCAACCAAAATAAATATTCGACAGCAACAGACGAATGTTTAACCAAAGAGTTAAATTTTGAACCAAGAAAGATTTGTGAGCCAACCAAAAATTTCAAGATAAGTTCACAACCAAAAAAATTATACGTTTTTTAGGCTTACTTGTTATTAACAAATTTTCTTTTCTAAATAAAATTTTCATTAAGGTTACACGTTTATTTCATTAACCGAATTTATATTTACTTTCCTGAATTCCCTGACCTGCATCGACCCTGCTGAGGTATTTTATGAAAACCATTTATATATAGAGTGGATTATAAAACAGAAGGAAACGAATAAATAATTAAGAGAAGCTAATGAGAAACCAGTATTGATTAATACATAATAGTTTCCATTCGAGAAAGCCAGCGAAGGCACATAATTACAGTTATTGAAATTTATGGTTAACTGCCTGCCTAATCTAAACGATTGTAGTCTTCCAATTATTTATTTAAAAAAATCAATAAATACCTAATTAGAGCTTGCTTCAGTTAATAACAAATCTGATTAATAAAAGAGATTTGAAACCGGTACATGATAGTGAAACAAAAAGATAGTAACTGTAAAGTAAGATTAAAGTCGGCTGGAATATTTACTATCGCTTTAGTAATTAACAACTCCAGCTACTTGTAGGGTAGTAAATTATAATTTTAGTGCTCGCTTACGATACGTGAAGCGAACCACAACGATACATTCTGAGGCTGGCAGACTGAGATTATAGAAATTTCAGAAAGGACTTTTACTCAATCTAAATATAATTTAATAATTATTTAATATCGCATCCATCAAAATAAAAAAGCTTTTTTTTATTGAGTGAATGTTTATAGTGGCATCGACTGCCAGGGTCATTAGCGACTGCACTATGGGGTTACTTAGGTATACCGAGGGACAGAAGCGAGGCTTTGTGCAATTTTTGGTTACAAATTTTATTATTTAGTTGAAAATTTAATTATTTTGTTGGAAATTCAACAATTTAAGTTATAAATCTTGCTTAAAAAATCAAATATTTTATTGAAAATTCTATTTTTTCTTTTCACTTGAAAAGTCCAACAGTTTTATTACATTTTTTTTTCTTTATTGAAAAAGAAAATTTGTTTTTGAAAATTCAACTATTTTATTGCTCATTTTCGATTTGAAAGTTTATCTGTTAAAAATTAACCTGTTTCAGTTGAAAATGCACTATTTTGTTGACAATTCAATTTTTTGTATAGAAAATTAAAGACTTTAATAGGGAATTTAACTCTTTGGTTGAAAATTTATGTAAAAATTAAGTTTTTTAAATAAAAATTCAAACTTTTACGCTGAAAATTAATCCGCTTCAGTCCAATAATAAAGTCTTTAGTTAAAAATTCGCTTTTCTTAGTTAAATCATACTGCCTTTTATTTTAATTAAAAATATATTTTGTTCACTTATCAACTATTACATTTTGTGTTGAAAATTCATTTTTTAAGCTGAAAATTCAACTCCCTGGTTGTAAATTGAATTTCTTTCTTAAAACGTAATTTTTTGGCTGAAGATTCATAATTGTAGTAAAAAATTCTTTTTTGTTTGTTAAAAATCAATTTTTAAATTGAAAATTTAATTATTTTATTTAAAATTCATATTCTCGGGTTGAAAATTTGAACAGTTTTGTCAAAAATTCGTTTCTTCGACTTTGAAAATTCAAACCTATTATTAAAATAATAGGTTTAGTAACAGTTACAAATTTATGTAATTTCTTGAAAACATTTTATTCTGACTAAAAATAAAATAAAAATTAATAAATAAAATTTAAACTAAAATTATATCCATTGTTCAAACTATTTAGGATAAAAATTATTCAATTGGTTGAAAATGCAAGAATTTGATAGAAAATTTATCTATTTGGTAAAAATTTGAAATATTTTGTTAAAAATTTATTTTCTTGATTGAAACTAAAAATAAAGTATAATTAAATTAAACATTCATATATAAAATTTGAACTAAAATTACATTCATTGCTCAAACTATTTAGTAGACAAAATTTTGAATTTGTTTTAAATTAAATTATTAAATTAAGTTAAATATTAATTTTTGTTTGGTGGAAAATAATCTTATTGTTTAAAACTTCAATTATTTAGTTATAAAATAAATTTTCTGGTTAGAAATCGATCTGTTTCGCTTAAAAATTAACATTTTCACTTGAAAATTCAAGAATTTGGTATAAAGTTCAACTATTTTGTAAAAATTTGAACTGTTTTGTGGAAAATTAGTTTTTTAATTAAACTAAAAATAAACAAAAATTAAACTAAAATGAATACATAATATTTAAACTAAAATTGCATAAATTGTTCAAACTATTTAGGAGAAAAATTATTTAATTCGTTGAAAATTGTTTTGTTTATAGAAATTAATCTTATTGGTTACAAATTTAATTATTTATTTAAAAAACAATTTTCTGGTTAAAAATTGATCTGTTTCGCTTAAAAATTAACATTTTTGGTTGAAAATTAAACTGTTTTGTACCAAATTCTCGTCTTTTTTACTTGAAAATTCAATAATTTGGTAGGAAATTCAACAAGTAGGTGAAAAATTGAACTTTTTTCTAGAAAAATCGTTTTTTTTTTATTGTAATTAAAAATAGACTAAAAACTATTTAATATAATTTGGATCAGAATTATATGCTGTGTTTAAGTTATTTAATTGAAAACTTATGTAATTTGTTGAAAATTCAATTAGTTAAAAATGCTACTGGCTGGTTAAAAATTAATCTGTTTCGGTTGAAAATTCACTTTTTTTGTAAAAAAAAATCTGTTTTGTACAAAATTCATCTTTTTGACTTAACAATTTTTAATTTAAACTAAAAATAAACTAAAATTAAACTAAATATTAATAAAAAAAATTTAAACTAAAATTGCTTCAATTGTTCAAACTATTTAGAAGAAAAATGTTTTAATCGGTTAAAATATCAAGAATTGGGTAGAATGTTAAACTATTTGATACAAATTTGAACTGTTTTGTGGAAAATTCATTTTTTTTATTGAAACTAAAAATAAACTAAAATTAAACTAAAAATTAATAAATAATATTTAAACTACAAATTGCATCAATTGTTCAAAATATTTGGCTAGAAAATTATTAGTGTTCAAGCTATTTAGTTGAAAATTTATGTAATTTATTGAAAATTCAATTATTTAGTTAAAAATCCTACTGGCTGGTTAAAACGTAATCTGTTTCGCTTACAATTTTGTTGGATTGAGAATTCAGCTACGTCTGGTATAAAATTAAACAGTCTTGTAGAATTTTTTTTTATTGAAACTAAAAATAAACTAAAAATAAACTAAAAATTATTAAATAAAATTTGGACTAAAATTATTTCCATTTCTCAAATTATTAATTGAAAATTGATGTAATTAGTTAAAAATCCGTTTCTTTTTTGTAGAAAATTAATCTTTGTTAAAAATTCAACTCTATTACAAATTTGGAATGTTTCGTGAGAAATTGTTCTTCTTGTCGAAACTAAAAATAAACTAAAATCAAACTAAAAATTAATCAATACAATTTCAACTAAAAATACATCCATGGTTCAAACTGTATAGCAGTAGAAAATTTACCTAATTTCTTGAAAATTTCTTTTTTTTTGTAGAAAAATAATCTTCTTGGTAGAAAATTCGTCTTTTCTGGTTTGAAATTAATCTCCTTAGTTGAAAATTCAACTACTTCGTCAAAAATGCACGTATTTTTTGAGAATTTTTTTTTGTAGAAAATTAACCTGGTTGACAATTAATCAAAGGGGTTCCAAATTTGAGGAAAAAAACTTTACTCGTCATTTAGTAAAGTAAAAGACTGAGATTAGCGGACGATAGCGGACGTAACACGATATTAGGTGCACGCATGCGTAAATCATGGGCGCAAATCATGAGACAAATAGCACACGTAGTGGGGGAACCACAATTAGTGTGCGTGCGTACGTGTGAGGGCGTTTTAAGGGGAGTGTACACTTATCGGACGACAAGTTATCGGACGACAAGTTATCGGACTTGTACTGTACTCCCCTCCTTTCGTGAATAATCACCTCATTTCCCCTGTTCTGAAAGTGTTTTTTAAGTTCTATTTTTGGTCTACGAAGTCTGTAATAATTTATGAGGATCTGATTTGAATTTCGACATTTTGCTCCAGCTTGTTCTACATTTCTACAAGAAAAGAAATTCTGGAATCCGATTTACCAGGGTAAAAAGTAAGAGATTGTTTATCAGGTGACTGAAATGACTTTCGTTTGAAAAAGGGCCATTCTAGCGAAGGAGCGAAAATAGGTATGCCGACGTAGAAGAAGAAAATACTTTCGTGCCAATTTCACTTATCTCGATCTACTCTCTTGCGCTTTGCGGCATCCTCGTGTACGAGGTGTTGCGATTGTATCAGCCAGGACACGAATGTTGGGTAGGAAGTACAGTCGTATATGATATACGCTTTGATGAACTTTACGGTATCATGAACTTTCAAGAATTCAAATGTGACGTGATGATAAGGATCGCTTAATGAATTTTCAGTGGTGCCCTATCGGCGGCCTAGTTTATTTCTCAATTTAAGCTTTCATTTCTGTTTGCATTTCGAAGTTGAACAGGTTATGGGCCATCTCTAGTCCCCTCCTTCCCCCTGTAACAAAACATCCCCCCTCCCTCTTACTGTACGTAATTTTGGTTCCAGGAATAATGAGATATGGAACTTAAGACTATTGAACATTTTTTGTATTTAAAATAAATTTTCCAGAGTTAAAACTTCATTTTATAAATTCACAGATTTTTTTTTTAACCATTTTTTTTTCTGACTTTGAACATTCAAACACCAGCATTTCAATGATGTGATATTTTTGAGATAAGATCTTTGATGAATGGAAACAAAGAATATTTCAGACACAAATTTTCAATTTTACTTATTTATTTTAAACAAAAAAATTCATTTTCTTCCATAAAAGATACTTTTTAACAAATTACTTGAATTTTGAACAAAATAAATATATGTTTGAAAAATAATTAAATTTCAACCAAGAAAGATGAAGTTTCACTTTAAAAAAAAAATAATTTTACAACCAGAAACACGAATTTTCAGTAAATAAAGATATTTTCATTCATGAAAGAAAAAAAAACGGAACCTAAATTCATGAATCTACCAGCCAAAAGAGAAATTTTTGGTACACAAATTGAAATTTCGGCGATAAATTTTTTTTTAACAAAATAGTTCAATTTTCACCCAAGAGAAAAAAAAAAGTTTCAACAAAGTAATTTATTTTTTACCCCAGTAGTTGAATTTTCAAATAAAAAGGATCCGTTAAAAGAAACTATTTAAACAATCAACCTCAGAGATAAATTTTCTACTAAAAATATAAATCTTCGAGAAAAAATGATTTCTTAACATATTGGTTTAAACAAAATAGTTAAATCGACAATCAAAGAAGATCAATTTTTAATCACAGTTACATTTTCATGCAAGAAAGATGAAATGGTTGCTAAAACAGATAAAGTTTGAAATTGAAAATACATATTTTCGAAAAATAAATTTGAACTTCTATGCAAAAAAGTTTTATTTTCACTTTTCAACATTAAAATATGAGTTTCAAAAAATTTTCAATTGAAATGGAACTTTCAAAGTATATTTTTAAATAATCAAAGCTTTAATTATGAACGTATTATTTTGAAGTTATTCTAAAATTGAGAATATTTTGTAACGTTGACAGATTTTTTTCTAAAATTTTTTTTAATTTCCGGTCAAATTTTTTATTTTAATTCTTTTAGAAAAATTCCCTGTTTAAATCAAGAATTCTTATTCTTTTCGAAAATTCTCCATTTCAACTAATTGTAAGAATTATAATTTTTTGTAAAATTCCCTGCCCTAATTCAAATTTTGAATTTTTTTCTCGAAAATACCTCGTTCCAACACAGAATAATAATTTTGTTTGAAAAATTCAATTTTTTATTTAAAATTGTTATTCTTCTGGATAAAATCCAATTCCAGCTCAGAATGAGTTAAAAATTGAAAATTCCTAGTACAAAAACAGAATTTTAATTCTCTTCAAGAATTCTCATTTTCAACTTAGAATTCAAAATCATTTTTTGAAAATACTAGTTGGATAAATACTAGTTTCAACTCAGAATTGCTTGAACTTTGAAAATTCCCTGCTTCAACTCAGAATTAGAATTATTTAGAAAAAGTTGCAGTTCCCAATCAGAATTTTTCATTTTTTTGAAAATTTCCAATACTAGCTCGGAATTTGTTAAAATTTGAAAATTCACGATTTCAAGTCAGTATTATTATTATTCTGGTTAAATTCCAGTTCCAATTGTAAATTTGTAAAATATTGAAAATTCCCTGTTCAAATTAAAAGTTAAATTATTTTTATTTTAAACAGTTTAAAGGTCCTTAAAATGCTTCGAAATTTCATTCCAAAACTTGAAACATCCACATGTTGTTATACATTTTTTCAAATTATTTTTTTTTATTCTGCCAAATTACAGAAATTTTCTTAAAATGTTCCACATTAATTTTGGATCATTTTATAAATCTTCATAAATCTTTTTAAATATTCTCTTCAAATTAGTTTATTAAAATAAAAAATGATTTTCAGTTTTCCTAGGAAATAGTTTTTTTTCTTCATTTTAAATTTTAAACTAATTTTGAATTTTTTCAAATCTCCTTAATATCTCTTCAACTTATTCAACCTTTTTCTAAGACTAATAGATGTTCAATTTTTATTTATACATGAAAATTAAAATTTTTTTCTGACAAATTAAATTTGTTTAAAAAGAACAATTAAAATTGTAAATTTCAAAGTTTAGTTTTTTTGTTTAGTTTTGAATATTTAATTTATAATTACTGATTTTAAAATAACAATCAGATATTTCTAAATATTTAGTAACAGTTCTTAGTCTTAATTAAAAAATTTCAAATTGCATGGTTTAGAAAGGGAATATTTTAGAATAAAATTATTTAAATTTAATTTTTAACGTTAAAATCTGGACATTCTGAAATGTTAAACTGATTTCGAATCGTCATAGTTGATCAACTAAAAATGTTTCTTTTGATCAAAAACCTTCAATTTTAAACGCTTTTAATTTTTTATTTTTTTAAGTCTTTTAAAGAGCATTTAAAAATTCTGTAAATGGAAATGTATGCTTCGAAATTAAGAATTTAAAATGGAAAATTTTAAAACGCAAGATTTTGTTGAATAAGGAGCAGAAAATTTGACCTTGGATAATAATGTGCTCGGGTGAAGAGCTTTACATGGTGACTTTGTGAAGCCCTCCACCTGAGGTGATTGCTAGAGAGATTGATCACAGAATTGGGTTTGAGTAGTCTCGTGGAACGAGTGTGTTGTTTAAATAAGCAACAGAGGAATTATAGATTATGCAATGAAGTCCTTGATCCTCGACAGTATAACTTGGCTAGAACCGAGTGAGTCACGCTTACCCCGAAATCGATTTGCCTTAATTGAATAATAATAATAATTCACGTCCTAGATACAACAGCAAGCAATCATAAGTTTATTAGTGCTTCGCGTTTGATCGGCTATACGTTTGAACTACTATTCGAATAATTTCTTCGTTTAACTGCTTAGAAAATTAACTTGTAGAAAACATAATTCGGTTAAAATCTGTCGTCCTCAACATCTGTTCTTTTTTTTATTTAAATTTTTAATTTTTCTGTTATAGAAATTAATTTTTAGCCAAAAAAAGAAAAAAATTTTAACAAAATAGTATAATCTTCAATCACAAGCGATTAATTTTAATCAAACAGTTGCACGTTTAAACAAAAAAAGACATTCCGCATAAAAGAGAGTTAATTTCACCAAAAGCGATCACTTTTTAACTGAAATGATGAATTAAATTTTTAAACATTTAAAAAATTAAATCTTGAACCAAAAAATTAATTTTGAACAAAACAGTTCACACTTTAAACCAAGTAGTTGAATTTTTAATTAAAAAAAAAAAATTTTAACAAAAAATAAAATAGATACATTTTGAACCAAAAGATTAATTTTTAACTAAAATTATGAATCTACAATCCAAAAATTCATGTATAACAAAGTAGCTAAAAATTCAAACAAATAGATGAATTTACAACTATATAATACGAAAAATTTCGAATAAAAAATAGAGAATTTGAAATTCAACAACAAAAAATTAATTTTTAACCAAAAATGTAACAGTTGGTATGACATTTCTGCAAAAAAATTTAATTTGAAATAAAGAACAGTTCAATTCAATCAGAAACTACGAATTTCCAGAGAAATAGTTGAATCCTCAACCAAAACAGATTAATTTTCAAACAATAGACAAATTATGTATTAAATTAGTTGAATTTTCCACCAAAGAAAACGAATTTTTAACTAATTGAATCCTAAAACAAAATTAATTAATTATCAAATAAAAACTTGTATTTTGAACTAAAATAATAAATTTTCTGAAAAAGAGTTCAATTCTCAAACAAACAAACAAATTTTTTTAACTTTAAGGCTTCAATTTTTTAACCAGAGAGTTGCAATTTAAGCTGAAAAAGGGGGAAATTTTTACAGAAAGATGAATTTTCAAACTAAAAAGATGAACTTTCAACAAAATAGTTGAATTTTTAAATAAACAAAAATTTTTATCCTCTAAAGACACAATACCGATATCTACAAAAAATTATTATTATTTATTTTATTATAATTTTTATTTCCCTTGATAAGGGTACTGTATGAGTGTCGAAACGTTGGTGATTTTTTGTTGTTGTTTTGATTGTGACGTGATAATGATAAGAATAAAAAGGACGAAAGAAATAAAAAAAGAGAAGGAAGGGGATTTGGTTGGTTGCCTTCTCATTTTTCTTTCCTCTTTTTTATTTT
>JAWWLR010000155.1:7427642-7440154 GCA_035041075.1 Acraspis erinacei
AGTCCAGTCGAATTTGGATTTAGTGTTTCTTAGAATTGACACCGCGCTGTGGAGGAGGGGGGCGTGCGGTGTTCACTCAGGCGTGACAAAACAGAGAGAGAGAAACAGGAGAGACAAAACTGTTCCGAAACTTTGGATTTATGGTCCCCGTCATTCATAAAACCGACACTAAATCCAGATTTGACTGTATTAAATTACGTGCAGTTCGACTTTAAAAGTGTGCAGGGAATTTTTTTCATTTTTTAACCTAATATTTTTAAATTTTTTAAATGACCTTCAAATTTTATGTAAAATGTTATTCTTTAGTTCGAAAATTATTAAAATTCCTATTCATTTATGACAGGCTTCACTGTCTTTTCCCTATTTTTCTATTCCTTTCTTTTACTCCTTTTTCCAAATAAATGTGAAAAAGTCGACTATTAAATTAATGGTTAAGAATTCATTTTTTACGAACAAAAAATCTATTCTCTGGTTCGGAAATCATACTTCTTGGTTTATAATAATTGAATTATTTTGTTAAAAGTTTTTTTGGTTTCAAAATTCAAAAATTGATTTAAATTTTGTTTCTTTCTTGACTAAAAATTTTTTTCATGGCAAAGTCAACTATTGTTTTAAACATTCGTATTTTTGTTGTAAAAATTCTTCTCTTTTTGTAAAAATTTAGAATTCTTACCTTAAAAATGCAATTATCTGGTAAAAATTAATCTGTTTGTATTTAAAATTTACTTTTTTTTATGAAAATTGAATTTTTTTTATAGAAAATAAGTGGTATTCTTGTTTCAAAAATTCAATAATTTGGTAGAAACTTTAATTATCTGCATGAAATTTGATCCAATTTGTCGAAAAGTTATCTTTTTACCTTGTAAATTAAACCCCTTGCTCAAAAGTTCAAATAAATTCTTAAAATTTAATTATTTTGTTAAAGATTCATAATTGCAGTTAAAAATTAATTTTTTAGTTTGTTTCAATTCACTTTTTTGTGGATCAATATAATTCTGGGTTTGAAAATTTAACTTTTTTGTAAAAACTTCGTATTTTCGGCTCGAAGTTTAATTAATTTTGAAGAAAATTAAACTATGTTCTTAAAAATTCGCCTTTTTAGGTAGAAACCTAATTTTTTTTATTAAAAATGCAATTGTTTAATTAAAAATCAATCTGTTTGAATTGAGGATTTAAGTTCAATCCAACTGCTTTTTATTTCAAGGTAATTTTTTTTAGGTTGGAATTTCGTTTATTTGTTTGTTAACAATTTAATTCTTTAATTGAAAATCGAACTGAAGTAAACATTTTTAGAAACGAAAACAGAAAAAAAATTCATTGTTTCGGGGTTAAAAGTAATTTTTTGCATTCGAAAGCTTAATTATTCTGCTGAAAGTTCAACTACTTTGTGACCATATAAAATAATTTTTTCTAATTGAAAGTTCAACTACTTTCTTGAAAATAACCTTTTTGTTGAAAATTCCTCTAAAAAAGTTTTAAAACTTTCCAAATTCGTTGAAAATGTATGTAAGTTGGTAGAAAATTAATCCTTTTCGCTCTTTTTCCACTCTCTTAAAGCGAACCGGTGAAACCTTACTGGTTAAACCAGTCAGATTTTTGTCACTGACAATCAGTGAGGTTACACTGGTTCATTCAGTGGCATTCTGTCAGAGGTGTAATCAGTGAGTTTCACTGGTTACTCAGAACCACTATTTAAATCACTTACTGATTCCACCAGTGAAAGTCGGAAAATTACTGGTTTCACTCCACAGAATTTTGTGAAAGATTTAATCAGTGAGTTTCACTGGTTATTCAGTACCAGTAGTCTCTTACTGATCCAACCAGTCAAAGTCGGAAAATTACTGGTTCCCTCGGTGGAATTCCGTCAAAGCTGTAATTAGTGAGTTTCACTGGTTACTCAGTATCAGTAGTCATCTGGTGGTATGCACACTGGTTGAATCTATCATTTGTGGTCACTGGTGTATTCAGTAATTCTCTTTTAGTTGAGTCACTTACTTGTTCACACAGTCAAATTCGGAAAATTACTGGTTAACACAGTAGACTTTTGTCACAAGTTTAATCAGTGAGATTCACTGGCTACTCAGTACCATTAGTTAAGTCACTTACTGATTCAGCCAGTCAAAGTCGGAAAATGACTGGTTCCCTCAGTGGAATTCCGTCAAAGATTTAATTAGTGAGTTTCACTGGTTACTCAGTAGTAATCATCTGGTCGTACGCACACTGGTTGAATCTATCATGTGGGGTCACTGGTGTATTCAGTAATTCTCTTTTAGTTGAGTCACTTACAGATTCCACCAGTCAAAGTCGGAAAATTACTCGTTTAATAAGTAGAATTCTGTCAAAGATTTAATCAGTGAGGTTCACTGGTTATTCAGTACCAGTAGTCTCTTACTGATTCAACCAGTCAAAGTCGGAAAATCACTGGTTCACCAGTAAAATACAAATTATTGATTCTACCAGTGACAATGTCACCGGTTGAGTTCAAGAGAGCTGTTTTAAGAGCATCTTGGTCTCTCAAGCCTGTATAAAGAATAGAAAAAAGACCATGCAACAGGTCATCGAGCGCACACCTCTGACTTCTATACACTAGCAGAGTATGAGAATTCACACGAGAAATAACGTATTGCCCTTCTTTTCTCCAATCTGCTTTTTATCCGATTGCTTTCGTCTCTCTCTCTCTCTCTCTCTCTCTCTCTCAATCCGCGGGGGTGAGAAATGACGGTCGTATCGTTTCTACCCCCTGCAGCTTGCTTGCACCCTCATACTGAGTTTAACGGTCTGCAATCGACTTTGTCGCAGAGGATAATAAAACAATCGACGAGAAAAACCGAGATTCCAACAGAAGTCGAGCGCTGGCTTATTATGGCTCTTATAGGGGTCATCGTGCAACAAAAAATATACAAAAAAGCAGAAAACTAGGGAAAGATTAAAAATTTATTTTTCTATTTAAAAAAGAAGAAACAATCTTTTTATAAAAAATGGTAAACTTTTTAAATAATTCTAAATTATTTTTGATTGATTTCTGATTGATTGATTCATTTTTTTTTATCATTTATCTAAAGATAGACATATTCAGTATTCAGCAGAATAAAAATTTGTGATTGACGTAAGCAAAAGTAACTTTATTGTTTTATTTATTTAAATTGAAATAATCATATCTGTAAAACAAAAATTAAGCAACAAGATCAATTTTGAACATAAAATGGAAAAATTTCATTTTTAGTTAAAATAATGAATTTTCGACCCAAAAAAAAGATAATTTTCGAGAAAATAGTTCAAGTTTCAACCTAAGCGATAAATATTCAATAAAAAAATTAATTCTCAAGAAAAAGTGTAATAGTTGATATTTCCACTAAAAAAATTTTACTTTTCAGTAAAAAACCGTGGAATTAAACTAAAAAAATACGAATTTTCAACAAATTATTTCAATCCGGAGCCAAAAACTCACTAATTTTCTAATCAGAAAGAGATTTTCTACCAAAATCATTGAAATTTTAGCCCAAAAAAGACGAGAAGTGAATTTTAAACTAAAAAAAGCCAAAAAATTAATTTTTAAATACAATAATAAATCTTAAACCAAAAACTTAATCAATTTTTAACCCAATATTTGAATTTGAAACCAAAAACATGAGGTTTCTACAAAAAAAAAGACAAGATTTGGAACAAAATATATATTTGTTAACAACATAACAACATTTTTAAATTTTCGACCAGACAGATAGATTTTTAACAAAGAAGATTAAATGTCTATCAAAAAATATAAATTTTCGACAATAAATGAAGTAGATAAATTTTCATTAAAAAAAAATAATTTTAAACAAAAGACATCAATTTTGAATCAAATGTTGAAATTTTTAAGGAATTTCCAACCTAATAGTTAGATATTTAGCTTCAGAAATAAATTTTTAACCAAAAAGGTGAATAATTAATCGCCAAGAAAATTATTATTTTACCACGAAAGACTAAGTTTCAACAAAATACCAAAATTTACAACTGAAGAAGATAAATTATAAATAGAATATGGAATAATTAAATTTTTAGTTTAAAAAATTTAATTTCAACAAAAAAAACGAATTTCAACAAAAAAAAACGAATTTTCAACAAGATAGTTAAATTCCTGAATAAAGAAATGTTTTTTTATCTAAAATAATGAATCTTCAACCAAAAAGGTGAATTTTTAATTTAATATTTGAAGTTTCAGCCCAAAAATATGCATTTTCTACTAAAATAATGGAATTTTCGACCCTAAAAAGATCAGAAGTGAATTTTTGACTAAAAAAGATGAATTTTCTAATAAAAATGAAATACCTACATTGTTAGTCCACAAAATTAATTTTCAATGGAATAGTTAAATTTGTATACAAAGAAAGTAACTTTTAAGTAAAATAATGAATCTTCAGAAAAAAATGAATTTTTAACCCAATAGATGAATTTTCAACTCCAAAGCTGAAATTTCTACAAGAAAGACAAATTTTCAACAAAATAAATGAACTTTTAAATTATTGTTAAATTTTCAACGAAGCAGATGCATTTTTAATCAAGAGAATTATGCATATAAAACAGATAAATTTTCAATAAAAAATGGTAATAATTCATTAATTCATTAATGTATAATTAAATTTTCAGTTAAAAAAAATTTTTCAATCAAAGAAATAATTTTTCAAGCAAAAAGATTAATTCTTCGCAAAAAAACACAAACTTTGAACAAAATAGATGCATTTTTGAAAATTTAATTTTTAACAAAATCTTTGAATTTTCGACCAAATAGATGAATTTTTACCCAAGAAGAGTAAATTTCTGCAAAAAGATAAATTTTTGATACAAAAGGGAATTAAATATTAAAAAAAAAATAAAAAACTAATTTTCAGTTAAAAAAATAATTTTCAATCAAATCGGTTTTAAATGTTCAGAAAATTATTAAAAGTACGGTGTTGGATAATTTCACACGTGGCGAGACATATTTGGTTAACGAGAAAGATAATCTGCTAATTTTAAAGAATTTAAAGTAAACGGAAAAAATGCTGTCATCCATATTTAATTTTCTGGAATTTTTTCGCTACAATAAAGCAACTTCTGTGAATCATATTCCACGTTTTCAAATGATTATAATTATAATTAAAATTATTATTATTAATTAATAAGTAATGTGATGGAAAATCTGTGGAGCGAAAAATTGAAGTTGACACTTGACTCTAATGTTTGAATAAATAAAAAGAAACAATTAAAAAAATATTATAATCGTAAAGCAATTTGAATATGTTTGAAATATTTCTCACAATCAAGAGTATTTTCTTTTCTAATTATTATTGTTATTTCATCCTTACTATAATTACTACTTTGAACAAAAATTGGAAACAATACTCTCAAATGCTCTCAAATTCAAAACAAGTATTATTGTAAAACTGAAAAAAAAACAAAGTATTTTTTCTTCTCTCTGAAAAAGACACAAAGAGTAAATATTTGCCAGATACAGGTGGTGCAACAACTGGATTCAAGAAAGACTCGAGTAAACGTGTATTCGTCAAGAAAACAGGTCGAACACCATTCAGAAATTTTTTATGATCGGATGCATATTTTTCTGTCGCTTTTTCAGTTTAAATCGTCGTCATTTCTTTGGCATAATAACAGGAGGTAGTAGTTATGGTAGGAAAGAGTCCATGTAAAACTCAAAGAGCCACATAATTATCTGTGAAACTAATTTAATCTTTAGCTTGTCATTTAAAAAAAAATTATACTTCAGATTCTATTTTTAACTTTGGTTTTTTTTAATTTGCAACTTTCAATTTCGAATTTAAATTTTGTTCTGCTCATTACACCTGAAGTAATTAAAAAATTAATGTATAGGTACCATATTAAATTCAATATGAAATCCTACAAATTCCTAACATTTCAAGTAAGACTATTGTAATTTTAACTAAGTAACGGAATTTTTAAACAAGATGATTGATTTTCTGACCAAAAATACAAATCTTATATTTAAAACCTTAATTTTTAACCAAAAAAAAATTAATTTTCAACAAAATAGTTTAATTTTCATACGAAAAGATGAATTATCAAAACAAAAAAGATAAATTGTCAACGAAAAATATAATAATTTTTATTTAAACAAAAATACGAACATTAAAAAAAAGAAACATTAAAAACCAAGATTAATTTTTTACTAAAAAAATGAATTTTAGACAAAATAAATAAATTTAAAAAAAAGAGATGAATTCTCACCTAAAATGATGAAACTTCAAAGAAGAAAATTAATTTGCAACAAAATAGTTCAAAATTCTACAAAGAAAAATAATATTCAGCAATATAATTGAATCCCCAACCAAAGCAAATAATTAAATATCAAAGAAACAGTTGTATTGTAAACAAAAAAAAGTTGAAATTTCTACCAAAAGAGATTAGTTTTCAAAAACAAATAGTTGAATTTTCAGCCAAAAAGATAAATTTTTAAACAAAAACGGAATAGTTAAATTTTCAGTTAAAAAAATTAATTTTCAACCAGAAAAAAAGGATTTACAAAAAATAGTTTAATTTTCGATGATAGAGATGAATTTCTAGCTAAACTGATAAATCTTCAACCACAAAAATTAATTTTTAACAAAATAGTTTAATCCTCAACAAAAAAAAAGTTGGTAACAAAATAATTTAACATTAGAAAAAAACGAATATTCAAAAAAATATTTAAATCCTCAAACAAAAAATATTATTAATAATCAACCCAAAATTACTTTTTTAATCAAAAGAGAGCAAATTTCGACAAAATAGTTGAATTTTCCACCAAAAAGGTGAATTTTCAACAAAGGAGATTAAATTATCTAGCAAAAAAAAACGGGTTTTAAACCAAATTGCTGAATTTTTAACAAACAAAAAAATGAATTTTCAACCAAGAAGAATAATTTTTACCAAAGAAGACAAATTTGCAACAAAATACATGCATTTTTATCAAACAGTTGAAGTTTATACTACAAAAAAATAATTTTCAATCAAGAATAAAATTGTTACATTTTTAAGATAAAAAAATTAATTATCAACCGAAAAAGAAAAGAATTTTTTAACAAAATAATTACTGTTTTAACCAAATAGATGAATTTTCAACTAAAATTATGAATCTACAACAAAAAATTAATGTTTAAAAAAATAAATAAAACAAAATAAATATTAATATTATTATATTATATATTATTATTATATTTATATTATATAATATATATTATATTAATATTTAATTAATTAATTTTTTATTTATATTTTCTAATTTTTTAACATTAAAATAAATTTTAGAGTAAGGAAGCTAAATTTTCAATGAAAGAGTTTAATTAAAAAAAAAAAGATTAAGTTTCTACCAAAAGAGATAAATTTATATTAGAAAAGTTGAGTTTTTAAGCTAAGTCGAAACATTTTTTCAAAATGTTTTTATCACATAAAAGATGAATCAATAATTTTTCACCCAGAAAGAAGTTTTTTAACGAAATAGTTGCATTTTCACAAATAAACAAAAATCATTTTGCAAGCACAAGATATGAATTTTTCATAAAAAAGTTGATTTTACAAACTCAAAAGTTCAACCATTTATAAAAAATAGAACTTTTAATCCCCATAAAATAATTGGTTTTTAAAGTTAATTTTCAGCAGAGAATGATGACTATCAAACAAAAGATGAATTTTCAACAAAAAGTAAAATTCATTTTCAACCATACAGTTGCGTTTAAAACGAAATAGTTTCACTTTCAATCAAAAGAGATGAATTTTCAAAAAAAAAGAATCAATTTTCAACCAAAAATATGAATTTTCTAACAAAAGTTATGATTTTTTTTTAATTGACTATTTAAAATTTTTAAAAAAGTCCCACGAAAAAATATGGGTTTAGCAAAAAAGTTAAATTTTCAATAAAATAATAAAAATTTCAACCAAATAATAAAATGTTCAACCAAAAAGGATTCTTTTGAACCAGAAATATAACAAAGTAGACTTTTAAAAAAACAAAAAAAGATTTTCATACAAAAAAAATTTAACAAATATTAGATTGATTCAAAAAAATATTTTTTAGATTCGAAAAAAATTTATTTTATTCAAACACACCATTTGTTCAACTTAAACGTTTGCTTAATTCAAACAAATTTCTGTTTAATTAAAAAAAAATTTCAACTAAGCAAATGTTTTTTTTGTATCAAAAAAACATTTTTCTGAATGTATGGATAATAAAATATGCCTCAATCAAATACGAATTTCATGTTCTTGGTAAAATTATTAAGTTTTCTTCATGAATCGCGTGTCAGCGAATAAAAATATACGCGAAACGAATTTAAAGTGTGCATCAGTGCAACGAAAAGCTAGAAAATCATTCCGTACGATGTCAAAGTTAAAAAAATGAATGTGGAAGGATTAATCGAATTCTCTAATCAAGGTACAACTTGTTCAGCTTCCACTTTTCTGTGGTCAAAAAATATTTCTACGGTCAACGAAAATTCCCAACTCACCAGTTTTCAACCAAAAATGAGATAACGAAAATTTGTCATTAAAAAATGAATTTTCAGGGGAAAAATAAATTTTTGACAATGAATTTCAATATTTAACAAAACTAATTAATTTTCAATCAAACAAATGAATTTTTAACTCAAAAAGTTAAAATTGTAGCAAGAGTTGAATTCTGAGTCATCTTTTAAATTGATTCGAATTATTCCTAAAATTTTGAAAAATCTTTAAAAATAAAAAAAATGCCTGAAAGTCTTCCAGATTTTTTTCGACATTTTTAGAAATTTTTAGACCTTAACAAAATTGGTTTTTTAGTTACATTTTAATATTTTCAAAACTTCTAAACCTTACAAATATCTTTTTACGTAATTCTAATTTTCACAGAAAATATTTTTAAAAATTTGCATAAATTTCTAAACCTTCTAAATATCTTTTAAAATGATGGTATACTTCCTATCCTTTTTTTAATTCTATACAATCAGAAAACTTTTCTTAAAGTCTTTCCTATTCTTATTTGAAATTATTAGAAGTCTTCTCAAATATCTTAAAATATTTTCCAAAAAAAATTGTTTAGATTAAAAAATATTTTAAAATTTTCTCAGAAATTTTAAGACAATTATTTGATTTTCTTGAAACCAATGTGCAGAATTTCGGCAAATAAAACCCAGAATCTAACGGCTAAATTTGGACAGCCACCATGAAATGTTCCTAATGCAATCTGAACAAAATAATGATTTTTCCCTAAAAAAGAAGAGAAAAAAATTCTTCACTTGGACAAAACTAAAATATCCAATAATTTAAATGCGATTTCCGACTAGAACACTGAAAAAATTATTAGTTGAACCAACTATTTAGTTAGTAAGATATGGCACTGATACTGTATCAGTTGATGCAACTATTTTATTAGTTGATACAACAATTCCATTAGTTGCAGCGACTATTCAGTTAGTAACAGCAACTAATTAAATGGTTGTCCCAACTAAAAAAAATAGCAGTTCCATATCTTACAAAACTCAGTAGTTGGCCCAACTAACCATTTTTTTCAGTGAAATTGTAATCCCGGTTAATGCCTGGATTTACTTGAATTCCCGGATATTTGCCGGTTTTCCGGGTTAGCAGAAGCCCTCTATTGAATTTCTCTTACTCAACAAAATGTACTTAGTTTCACCAGAATTGGAAATTGTCAAGCTGAACGCACTTTCATAAATGAAGTGCGATACGCTGCATTACCACAGTAGAAAGTGATTAATCATTACATAATTATTAACCCTTTCACAAATTGTTATTGTCTTGTTGGAAAGTGTATTCAGTCATAACAAATGGGCTCTGAAAATTAATTTCATTCTTTATTGAATAAAGTCATTGAATAAAGTCACATCGAACTCTATTCTAAATATTTTTTCCATTTAAAGTAGTAAAAAATAAACAACAAATTAAAGCATTCAAAGCGGAACTCTTGAATTTTAAACTTTAAAAATCGCAGATTAAATGTTTTTCAATTCAAAATATTTTTATTCAAATGCTCAATAAACTGCAGCTAAACTGCAAAATTCAGAATTTTTAATATTCATAAATTATCGAGTTCAAAAATGTAGATTAAGTTCCAAAAATATAAATCCACGTTAAGAGTTTTAATACTCTAAATTAAAGAATCAATCAATGAACTTAAAATTTTTCAAAATTATATTATTAATTTATTTTAGGCTTAAATTTTTTCTTAAATTAGAAGTTAAATTATTTTAATTTTAAATAGTTTAAGCTTCCTTGAAAAGCACTAAGATTTAAAAATTTTCTAAATAACTTTTAAAATCAATTTAATTTGTTCTAAAACTTCTAGAAAATCCTGCGAATTTAAAAAATAATTCTTTAAATCTGGATTTTAAAATAACAATTGAACATTTATTATTTTTAGAAAAAGTTTGAGTAATTTTAAAACAAAATGTAGATTTTTTCATATTTCAAACCAAAATTTAGAAGCTTTATATGAATTGTGAAAGGCTTCAAAAGAAAAAAACATTTTTTTAATATTCCTAGGAAAATTGAAAATGATTTTTGATTCTTAACAATTATTTTAACAGAATTTTACAGGATTTCCTAAAAATTGTAGGAAAAATTCTATTCGTTTTGCTCAATATTAAATCATTATTCTTTTTATAAATAACAAATTTCAAATCCAAAGTTTTCAACTTTAAAAGCTTATAATTTTTCATTGTTAACTGAAAAATATATCAATTCAACTAATTATTTTTAAAACTGTCCTTCTTAAGATTCGTAAACTTCCCGGCTTTAGTAAATTCCCGGTCATTTCCTGATTTTTCCCGGCCTCAGAAAAATTTCCGGTCATTTCCCGGTCTCAGTAAATTCCCGGTCATTTCCCGATTTTTACCCACCTCAGAAAAATTTCCGGTAATTTACCGGTCTCAGTAAATTCCCGGTCATTTCCCGGTCTCATTAAATTCCCGGTCATTTCCCGATTTTTCCCGACCTCAGAAAAATTTTCGGTAATTTCCCGGTCTCAGTAAATTCCCGGTCATTTCCCGACCACAGAAAAATGTCCGGTAATTTCGCGGTCATTTCCCGGTCTCAGTAAATTCCCGGCCATTTCCCGATTTTTACCGACCTCAGAAAAATTTCCGGTAATTTACCGGTCTCAGTAAATTCCCGGTCATTTCCCGGTCTCATTAAATTCCCGGCCATTTCCCGATTTTTCCCGACCTCAGAAAAATTTCCGGTAATTTCCCGGTCTCAGTAAATTCCCGGTCTCATTAAATTCCCGGTCATTTCCCCATTTTTACCGACCTCAGAAAAATTTCCGGGAATTTACCGGTCTCAGTAAATTCCCGGTCATTTCCCGGTCTCATTAAATTCCCGGTCATTTCCCGATTTTTACCGACCTCAGAAAAATTTCCGGTAATTTCCCGGTCTCAGTAAATTCCCGGTCATTTCCCGATTTTTCCAGACCACAGACAAATTTCCGGTAATTTCCCGGTCTCAGTAAATTCCCGGTCATTTCTGGATTTGTCCCGACCTCAGATCACTATGCTTTGCCTGCTTCACATTCCCGAAGCAAGGAGTGCGCAGTAGCTAACTGCGCAGTTCTGAATGTTAATAAAATTTTAGTAAATTTACTATAAAAATTACTTTAATAAATTTTTTGGAATTTTCTGAATATTTCTAACAGGGGAAAGAATAGAATAATATTGAACTTTTGCCTGATCAAAAATTTTATATCAGGGTAAATATTTCGAAATAGCTTTTTCCATGTCATGGAATAATAAGGACATATCCAAGGTGTCATAAAAAGAGAAAATATTCTTCCTCGTAAAATGACATGCAAGCATCTTCGTTCCACATTATACTCTGTAGATTTCAGTAACCCAGGAAAATAAAATTACTTTTCACATTTCCTGCTCGGCTAAAAATTGGAAGGAGATAATTTCTGAAGAAAATTGACATGTGCTGTGCTTTGTTCACAAAAGACAGTCGCAAATTTTTTTCTCAGTAGCAAAAATATCTCTAAAATAGGAGAAAAAAATTAAAAAAAAAAAGATAGACTCACGCTGAAAGAATGTATCATCGCTTCTACAGATGAGAAATTAGTTCTTACCTGTAACAAAAAAGAAATATTTAATTAATAAAAGTTTTTTTAAATTATAGTAGCAAACGTCTTAAGAATTTAATATGAATATTTATATTACAAATTCAACAAAATAGTTGAATTTTCAACCAAAAAATATTACTTTTCTACCAAAAGATATAAATTTTTAACGAAAGAGTTGAGTTTTAATGGGGAAAAGTTGAATTTTTTTAACAACAGTTGGCTTTTAAAATTGAAAAAATTGATTTAAAAAAAAGATTATTCAATAAACAAATAAATAATTTTCAGCCTACCAAGATAAATTTTCTACCGAATTATCCAATTTTTAAATAAAAATATTAAACTCTCATCAAAATCAAGTGCATTTTTAACTCAATAGTTAAACTTTCAAGGCGCAAAACGAATAAATTTTTAGAAAGAGTTGAATGTTCAAACAATAGAGTTT
>JAWWLR010000155.1:7477422-7490733 GCA_035041075.1 Acraspis erinacei
TGCACTCTTGGGGTTAACCTACACCATGAAAATTTACAAGCTATAATGCACCATGAATATTCACTCACACTTGTAACCAATCTCGTATCCGTAGACGCCAAGGTACTCCCTAACGGAGGTCTATGCGCGAATCCCAGTCAATTAACCTCCCAGTCTAACAGACAATCCGCGAACTTAGGGATTAACTGAGTTATCCCATATTCTGACCCAAGATAACGCTTTAGGGAAAAATGTAAAAAAAATTGGTTATTTCAATCAGAATAGAATTTTAAATATGCCCTTACTATTAAATCACGTTAAAAGTATGAATTATTATTTTTGGTTGTTTTAATTAGTTTCTCTGGTATATTTAGCCAGAATATCTGGTAAGAATGCAAAGAAAAAACTGAGCGTACGAAATGTTGCAGGTAATTGTTAAAGTAGGGTAAACGCGAGGTGTGCACTCCTCACTGAGGTAAAGTTTCCGCGGAAAGTTTCCCTCAGCTTAGAGTAATCAGCTGATTATTAATCAGATATCCTCAAACTTTGAAATTATCTACATATATACTTCGTCCAAATACTTCAAAAACTTCCTGTCACAAAAATTAAAAAATTCAACTTTTAAAAGCTGAGCATTTCTTTTTTATTTAAAGTAACCAAAAATAAACTGCAAATTAATGCAGTCAAACTGAAACTCTTTTGAATTCGAAGCATTTAAAATTCATTAATTTTAAATTTGAATGTGTTGAACTATAAGGATTTCAGAATTACGAATATTATAAAATCAGAGGCTTTCAAAGTTAATCTATTTAAATTTAAAAAGCTTTTATTTGAATAAATTGCAATTAAGAAACTAAAAAATTAATGCTATCAAGTTCAAGCTTGAATGTAATTGAATCATTTTTAATTTCAGGAATTAAAAATAAAATACTTTGGGTTTGAAAAATTAAACATTAAAATAATTTAAACTTGGTTTCAAACTAAAAATCTTAATATCGAGATGTAAAATCAAAACATTTTTTATGCTGCAACCCTTTAAATTTAACTTATTGTAATATAAATCGTTAAAAATGATCACATTTGTGAAATTCTGATTTATACTTTTCAAAATTAAAAAAAAATTAAATTTCTTCCAATTTAATATAAATTATAATAAAATCACAAATTTCAAGCTCAATAAAAATGTTAAAAAATAAAAACAAACAGACTCCCTTTCCCAATTCTGTAGAAATGATAAACCAAAATCCCTTTCCTCCAATTCAATGACAATGCTTAAAATTAAAATAAAAAAGTGGATTCATTTTTAACAAAAAGAATTAAATTTTTAAGGAAAAATTTCATAGCTGATATTTTAACCAAAGCAGTTTTTACTTTTAAATAAAAAATAGTTTAAGACAAACAAAAAAGTTTAATTTTCGAACTAGATATTTTTGAAACAAATAGTTGTATTTTCAAAAACAAAAATAAACATAAATTTTCTACAAAGAAGATTAATTTCTACTGAAAAAGTACAATTTTTAATAAATAAAGTAAACTGTCATTCAAATAGTTCAATTTTCGACCAAAGTAGTGGAAATTTAATCCAAAAAGACATTTTCTCAAGAAGACAATCTAATTTTAACAAAAAAATCCTTTTTACAAGATTGTTAAATTTGGTATAAAACCGTTAATAATTTTAAACTAATAATTGAATTTTCAGATAAAAAAAAGAGTTTTCAAACGATAAGATTAATTGTTTTATCTAAAAAGACAAACTTTCAACAAAAAACGAGAATGTTCAAACAATTGAATTTTTTAATAAAAAAGATGAATTTTAATTTAACGAAAATTGTTTTTTAAACAATAAGATAAATTTTCAAACAAGAAAATTAACTTTCAACCCAAGCACATGAATTTTGAATAAAACAGTGAAATTTGTCATCAAAATATACCAATTTTTAATAAAAAATTTCATTTTTAACCAAAAATTTGAATTTTAAACCAAACTATTTTTAACTAAAATGAAGAAACTTTAAACAGAAAACTGAATATTTAACAAAGTAATTTAACGTTCAACTAAGAAAGATAAATTTTTACCTAAAAAGAAAATACACTTAAATATTTAGTTGGGAAAATTAATCGTCAAACAAAACAAAGAAAAAACGAATTTTCAAGAATATAGTGAAATTCTTAATCAATTTTCTAACAAAAGAATTTAATTTTCAACCAAACACATGAATTTACAATTGTAAAAGAAGACTTTTTGAAAAAAATGGTGTAGTTAAATGTTCAGTTAAGAAAATTATTTTTAAACAGAAATTTAAAACAATTTTTAACAATATAGTTCAAAATTATTTTAATCGGCTGAACTAATCGAATTCTGGATTACAAGTGAATTACTCGAAATTATCTGGATTATTGGAATTACCTGAAATAGTTTCAAATATCTGTATTACCAGTGGATTACCCCGAGTCAGATCTAAATTACTCCTGAATATTAAAGGATTTGTCAGGATTACATGCGGATTCTTCTGCAATTCAAGTGTAATATTGTGCGGATTACAAGTAGATTTCACAGGATTACAAGTGGAATTTTCTGAATTAAAAGTGGATTATTCGGATTACAAGTGGATTATGCCAGATAACCAGTGGATTATTCCGAATTACAAGTGAATTACTCCGAATTTGCATGCATTACACGTGAGTTAAGTGAATTTACAAAAGTAATCCGAAAATCTGGATTACAAGTGGATTTCTTTTAATACCCCAGATTACAAGTGGACTGCTTATGGTTAGATCTGAATTACTCCACAGTATGAAAGAATGAACCTGGATTACAAGTGGATTACTTCGGAGTACAAGTGGATTACTTCAGATTACAAGCGGATTACATCGAATTACAAGTAGATTACTTTCATTACTCTGAATTACTAGTGTATTACTCTCGGCAATACTGTTATCACTCGAATTTAGCTGGATTCCATGTGGATTACTTTTATTAGCTGAATTGATCCGACAACCTGGATTACAAGTAAATTACTCTTAAGTAATACAGGTTAAAAGTGGATAACCCTGGGTTGTATCTAGAAGCTAATTACTCGGGAATATCTGGAATACTAGTGGATTGCTCTTGAATATTCCAGATTACAAGTGGATTACCCCGAGTTGGAACTGGATTATTCCAGAATATGACTGGATTATTCTGGATTACAAGTGGACTGCTTATGGTTAGATCTGAATTACTCCACAATATGAAAGAATGGACCTGGATTACAAGTGGATTACTTCAGATTACAAGTGGATTACTTCAGATTACAAGCGGATTACATCGAATTACAAGTAGATTACTGTGATTACTCTGAATTACTAGTGTATTACTCTCAGCAAAACTGTTGTCACTCGGATTTAGCTGGATTCCATGTGGATTACTTGGATTAGCTAAATTGATCCGATAACCTGGATTAAAACTAAATTACTCTTAAATAATACAGGTTAAAAGTGCATAAACAAGGGTTGGAACTGGATTATTCCAGAATATTTCTGGATTATTCTGGATTACAAGTGGATTACTCTGGATTACAAGTGGATTTGTGTGAATTATAAGTGGATTAAGTCGCACTACAATTGGATTACGTCTCATTACAAGTGGATTACTCTGAATTAAAAGTGGATTAAGCCAGATTAAAAGTGAAATATCTCGGATTACAAGTGAATTACTCGGTAATACTGGGATTACTCCTAATTACTTTAAGTACACCCGATTAAAAGTGGATTGTCGGATTACAATAGCGGATAACGGAGCGTTCCACGGATTACCAGCAGAGTTGTGATCCCCCTCGCAAATTACTCAAGCAATTGTGGTGTCCGTGGTCAGGATTGAAGGTTTTCATGTTGGTCAATGGGTCGATCAATTTCACCACCAACTGGGACATGAATGATCTTATCTGTATTCATCACGTGCAAGAAATATGTGCATCGTTGTATAAAGGCGGCAAATTTTAAGTAGCAGAAAAAAAATTGTTTCTCACAGACGATTACATCGTTAAGCCTCTCAATGACTTGGTCGCTCGTAAAACTTCTCCTTCCCTTATCGTAATTCGTACATCTGCACGTTGATTTTTACACAGCTGCCGCTCAAGAATTATGACACAAATCTATAATCCATGTGACAGGCTTCACACTCTTTCCTATTTTGACAAGAATTTATCTTTTTTTTTTCCACCCGTTTTTAAGAAACTTCCTCTTGTTCTCGTTTAACTATTTTTCGGTGAAAGATAATTATTTTTAATTTAAACGTCTACTATATTTTTGGATCTTAATTCCAATAACTAATTAAAAATTAAATTTTTCTTGAAAATTCATATTTTTTGGTAGAAATGTCATATTTCGTGATTGAAAATTAACGATTTGTTAAAAATTCAACCTCTTCGATTAAAAAATTAACTATTCAGTTAAACATTCAACTACTTTTCTATAAGTTGAATTATTTTCTTAAAAATTAAACTTTTTTCTGAAAAAGCTATCCTTTTTTGTCAAAAAATTTTACTTCTTTTTAATCTTTCTTTTCTGAATTGAAAATTCATCCTTTCTGGCAAAGAAGGCATCTTTATTGATTGACTTCAATTTTCTTAGTTGAAAATGAACTTTTTTGTTGAAAATTTAACTGTCCTCTGAAAAATTCGTCTTTTTAGTTAAAAACTTAAGTGTTTTAGTTTTTTAAATTGAATATTCATCTGTTTTAGAAAAAGTCATCTTACTTGATACAAAATTTATTTATTTTTAGTAAAAAATAAAAATAAAAAAGGCATCTTTATTGATTGAAAATTCACCTTTCTTAGTTGAAAATGAACTTTTTTGTTGAAAATTTAACTCTCTCTGAAAAATTCGTCTTTTTAGTTAAAAACCTAATTTTTTTAAGTTATTTTAGTTTAATATTTATCTGTTTTAGAAGGAGTCATCTTTCTTTATCCAAATTTTTTTCATTTTTAGTAAAAAATTGACTGTCGTCTCAAAAATTTGTGTTTTTGGTTTCCAAAAAATAACCCACGACTTTTTAGCTTAAAAACTCAATTTTTTAAATTACAAATTCATCTCTTTTGGTAGGAAATCTTTTTTGGTTGAAAACTCAATTATATAGAAATTCGTTTTTTTCGGTAAAAAAGCTTTTATAGTTGAAAATTCAACTATTGTTTTCGGGTCGAAAATTTATTTCTTTGGCTTTCAAATTGAACAATTCATTAGAAAATTCAACTATTTGATTATATTTTTTAAAATTTAAAATCCAAATCCTTTTTGGGTAAACATTTTATGCTCTTTTGTTAAAAATTCGTCGAAAACTATACTTTGCTTTTTTTGTAAAAAATCTCTTATGGTAGAAAATATAACTATTTGTTGAAAATTTGTCCTTTTTGGTTGATTTTAAATTTTTATTACTTAAAATTAAAATCGGTTTTGATTGACATTTCATCTATTATATTTATTCGTCATTTGCGGTTGAAAAATAAACTTTTTTGTTGAAAACATGAATTTTTGGGCTTTTGGTTGATACTAAACTTTTTTGTTGAAAAAATTAATTTTCTGGTAGAAAATTGAACTGTTTGGTAAAAAAAATTCAACTATTTGGTTAAAATTAAACTTTTTTTGGAAATTCAAATTTTTCGGTAGAAAATTTATCTTCTTTTCTGTCAATTTCAACAGAAAGTAGGAAATTCATCAATTTGATTCAAAATTGTATTGTTTTTCGAAAATTTCAAATCGAAATCTTTTTTGGTAAACATTTGATGCTTTTTAGTTAAAAATGTTTCACTAAAAGTTAATCTGTTTTAGTTGATACATAAAACAGATTAAAATTTTGAATTGCGTTTTTTGTTGTTTGACAATTCAACTATATTTGCTTCAAAAATATTTTGGTTGAAAATTTAACCATTTGGTTAATGGTTTATCTTTTTTCTTTAATTCATCTTTTCGGGTTTAAAAGCAACTGTTTTCTAAAAAATTCGACTTTGCAGGTTGAAACCTCAACTCGTTTAGCAGAAAATCTTTTTTAGTTAGATATTACACCAATTTATTTAAAATGCAGTTGTACCTTCATTAATTAAAATAAAAGAATTTATCATTTGTTGACTTCGTGCCATTGTAAATTATTACGTGTCAATCTTGTATCACAAATAACTATATTTAAAAATAATTAAATAAAAATTTCTAGAATAGTATATGAGCTAGGCGGGTTCTAGATAAAAATTCCTACCTTACCAACATCGAGAAGCTTCTAACAGTATTGGTTCGAGAACATTCTCCAAGGGTCCTGATGACGCCAAAGAATAATAATATTGCGCAATAGTCTTGAGCAAACAGGTAAGAGTTTGAAGGTTATTGAACATGTTTACATGATATTATTATTCTGTGACGTCATCAGGATCCTTGGGGAATGTTCTCGAAGCTTAGCGCGGACATAAACCACTACAGTTAGAAGCTTCTCGAAGACGGTAAGATAGGAATTTGTATCTAGAACCGGTCTGGCGAATCAACTTAGAATCGAAATTATTAGGGTCTCGTATATCCATTGACAGAAATCGATACTGAATTAAGTTCGTAAAATGCAAAATATATTATAATAATTTAAAAGTCGCTACATACCCGACCTCAAACTTTTCGTTGATTCGCCAGGGATATCATTACGTGGGAGTTCCTCTCCGTTTCGTTATGTTTACGGATACATTTATTTGTGAGTCAGTTTCCACTTTAATAAAAGGTTATCTGCTTACTCTACGAAATTGTTTTTGGAAATTTGAATTGAGAAAGGAAGATTCTCCTGCATTATTTGCATTTATGAGACTATAATTTATTCAAGGTAATGCTTGATCTTTTAAAAGAAATTTCACAATCGATATCATCATCAGGCCTCCGCTTATTAATAGATCATCATATAAGGCAGGTGATTTGGATTCAAGATCATCTGTTTTTATTCGATTCTCCTAGTTAAGAAATTCAAGATAACGGAAGTCAATCTTTCGCACCGTTAAATTGTTACGTCAACAGATTTGTTGTTGTTGATGACAACTGATTGGAAGACATAGAAAAAATTGTCTTAACGACTTTGCGTTTAGATCGAGCGAAACTAATCAAGTCTCCCCTTTCAAAAATAATTGCCTTTCCTGCTTTATCAGTATCAAACAAATCTCGGACGAAAAGGCCCTTGGCTTTAAATGGTCTATCCCAGTAATTGCTGTCCAATCTCCCTAGTTTATCTCTAGGATTCGACAGGACTTAACACTTATTTTGTATCTCAGCTGATACGGAAAAACTGGACCCAGTGAAAATGGTCTCTAGTAAAAAAACAAAAATCTTATTTCAGGGATCGAAGTCCGTCTCTTTTTTTACCAAAATCCCCCCTTTCCCCGTAAGTTAAAAAAATTCCCTAAATCATCTAAAATAGAGAATTTTGATAAAATTACCCCCCCCCCCCCTCTTTCAAGGTTATTTTCCTTCTCAAAAAACAATTTAATAGGAAATATTTTAACAAAAAATACTTTAATGTTCAAACAAAACAAAGTTAAATTAATAAACAAGGGCTTTTCAATAAAATAGTAGATTATTCAACCAAACTGATACATTTTTTATAAAAAAATACGGTTTTTCAACCGAACAGATTAAATTTTCAATTAAAAAAGATAAACTAATATTTAAAACAAAAAGAACTTCCAACTTTTTTAAAATAATAAATTTTCCAAATAAACTGGTGAGAAAACAGATTTTTAAGCAAGTAGTTAAATTATCAACTAAAAAAGATGAACTTCTGGCCAAAAATGTTTTAGTTAAATTTTCGGTAAAAAAATATTTTCAACCAAAACCCCGAATTTTCAACAAAATAGTTAAATTTTTGACCAAATATAAAAATCTTAAACCTCAAAATTATTTTTTAAGAATGCATTTGAATTTTCAACCAAAAGAGATGCATTTTTAACCGAACAGGTGAATATTTAACCGAAAAGATGAATTTTTGACGAAAAAATTCGGTTTTAACCAAGGTAGATGAATTTTTAATCAAATAATTTAAATTTTCAAATTACGAAAATGAATTGATATAAGTACTTCAATTTTTAATTTAAAACAAAAGTTAAATTTATAAGAAAAATACGATTTTTTAACAAATAGTGGATTTTTTATCCAAATTGATAAGCTTTCAAGAAAACGACAAATTTTATACCAAAATGTTAAATTTGAACTCCAACAAATGAATTTTTAGCCAGAAAAATGAATTTTCAACAAAGTAGTTAAATTTCCACATAAACAGACGAATTTACATAATATAGGTACTTTTTTACAAAAAAAGTTAAATTTTCAACTATAATGATAAATCTTCTACCAAACAAAAAGAATTTGAAAAAAATAGTTCAACTTTTAGGAAAGAAGAATTCTGAAAAAATGTAATATTTAGTTGATATTTTAACCAAAAACTAATTTAATTTTAAATTAAAACCTGTGAATTCATAACAAAAACATTGACTTTTCACAAAAATAATATAATTTTCTATCCTATAGTCCAATATATTCGTCTAAAAAGGTACATTTACAATAAAAAATGGAATAGTTAACTTTCCAGTTAAAAGAATTAATTTAGAAAACAAAAAATTAATTTTTAATAATATAGTTTAATTTTTAGCCAAAGAAATGAATCTTTTAATAAAACAATGAATTGTCCACAAAGAAATTTAATTTTTAATACAAAATGACAAATTTGCAACAAAACGATTGAATATTTAATCATAAAAATGACTTCTGAACAAAATCAATAAAATCCGTACATAGCAGATTAATTTTTCGATACAAAAAAATTGTTATGTAGGAACGACAATAAAAATGTTCACCAGAAATCAAATAGTTCAATTTTTAGTTCGAAAAATTAATTTTTAACTTAAAATACTATTTTTTAACTTAAAACACGAATTTTTAACAACATAGTTACATTTTCCACAAAAACATTTTCAACTGAAATAAAGAATCTTTAATCATGAAAATGAATTTTTAACAATATTGTTTAATTTTTAGCCAAACAAATGAATTTTTTAACAAAGCAAGGAATTGTAAACAAAGAAATTTAACTTTTAACACAAAATAACAAATTTGCAACAAAGCGGTTAAATATTCACTCATAAAAATGACTTCTGAACAAAATCAATGAACTTCCTACATGGAAAAGATTAATTTTTCATACAAAAAAAATTAATTTTAAAGCACGAAAGAACATTTTTCACCAAAAATCAAATAGTTCAATGTGCAGTTCAAAAAATTAATCTTTAACTTAAATACATGCATTTTTAACAGCATAGTTAACGTTTCAGCAACAGAAAATTTGAACTGAAATCAAGAATCTTTAATCAGAAAAATCAATTTTTAATAAACTAGTTCAAAAATGGAATAGTTATGTTTTCAGTCTAAAAAAATAATTAATTTGGGACTAAGGAACAAAACGAATTTTCAAGAATATACATGTAGTTTAATTTTAAGCGCAGAACCATGCTTTTTCTACCAAAAAGGCCTAATTTTCAATAAAAAAAAAAAAAACAATTTTCGATAAAAAGGTTTAATTTTTAACAACAACAAAACAAAGACTTTATAACTAAATTATGTTTATTTTCTACAAAGTAGATTAATTTTTCACCAAATAGTTGAATTTTCAACGAAGAAGATTAAAATTCTACCGAGAAAGACGAATTTTCAAATTTTCCCGCTTAAAGGAACGATGTCGGGTGGGACTGACCCCCCTCCCTCTGCCCTTATGCCCTGAGATAGTAAAACAAAAATAGACAGTCTATAATTGAAGCCTTTCTCGATTCTTGAATTAAGAAATCAATAAATAAATGAAATGATCTATTTAATTAAAAGCATTTTTAATAGACTGAGAATGAAGTTAAGGGAATTGAAAGTGTGACTAGAATTTTCTCGTTTCTCGAGCAGCAGAAGCACAAAAGGCGAATAATCGAATTCATTGCGCGTTTTGTCACGCAAAGCTTCTTTGTCGATTTGAAGGGAACGACGCGGAGAAACGCGACAATGAACTCTCCTAGCGAAGGGCTTTAAATGAGAATAATGAGATTTGCGGCAGGCGGGAAATTTAACACGGTACCGGAAAGCTAAGATGAAGCTAAGATGAATCGCATCAATCATGTGGCTCTAGCTTCTCTCAATAAAACACTAAGAACAATCATTAAATTCATTGTCAAATTCATTCCTTAGCATTAGTTCCTGAAGAGAATAACAAAGATAATACCGGTTAATTTATTTTAAAAAATTTAAACAAAAAAAAAAGGATTAAAAAATATTTTGCTTTATTATGAAGATTGTCCCATGGAGTGAATAACACCTGAAATGAAAAATGAACCCGCGTGGAGAGCCTCACATATTGACTTTGGGAAGCTCTTCGCCTGGGATGCTTGCCAGAAAGATTGATCAGCAAAATGGGTCTTTTTGCCTTGAACATTCAATAATTTGGTTGCAATTATCGTTTGTTTAAAAATTAATTTTTTTGCTTAAAAATGCAACAATTTGGATGAAAATGAGTCTCATTTTTCAAAATTAACATTGAGAAGTCAACTGTTTTGTTAAAAATTTGTGTTTTTGGTTGAGAATTAATTTTTTTTGTATTTAATTTTGTCCCTTTTTTTTAATTCAATAGATTTTTATTTAAAATTAAAATCTGTTTTTGTTGAAACATCAATCATTAAAAATTTTTATTGCGAATTCATCTTTTTTGATAAAAATTGATCTTTTGAAAATTCAACAATTTGGTTAAAGTCTTTTTTTGTTGAAGATTCTTTATTTTAGTTAAAAAGGCATCTCTTATAGCAGAACATTGAACTATTTTTTTGAAAAATCGCTGTTTCTTGGTTGAGAATTGATTTTATAACTGACAATTTAATTATTCAAGTTAAAGTTTCATTATTTTAGTGTAATTTTTTGTTGTTGCAAACTTCAAACAAAAACATGAATTTTCAACCGAGAATATTAATTTCATACTGAAAAAGACGAATTTTTAACAAAATACATGAATTTTCAAAGAAGCAGTAGAAATTTCAATTAAATTTCAATTAAATTACAGTTTCAAATTATATTTCAATTAAATTTCAATTAAATTACATTTTCAATTGAGAAAATTAATTTTTGAATTAAAAAAAAGAAAAATTTTCATGCAAGAATATTAATGTTCTACGACAAATTTTTAATTTTAACAAAATACATGAACTTTAAAGTAAAGAAGACACTTCTTCACAAAAAAATTAAATAGTTAAATTTTCAGTTAAGGACATGAATTTTTAACAAACCAAAAAACGAATTTTCAAAAAAATAGTTAAATTTTCAACTCAACTATTGTCAACTAAAATAAAGTTTAAACCGGAAAATAATGTTTAACAAAGTAGTTCCAATTTAATTCATGTAGTTGAATTTTCAACTAAAAATTATCAATTTGTAACAAAAAACGGAACAGTTAATTTTTCCGTAAAAAAAAGAACTTTTAACAAACTAAAAATCAAAGTTTCAACAAAAATAGTTTATTTTTTAACTCAACCATTGTCAACTAAAATAAAGTTCAAACAGGAAATTAATTGTTAAGAAAGTAGTTCAATTTCAAATCAAGTAGCTGAATTTTCAACTCAAAAAATACACATTAACTAAAAACCGAAAAATTAATTTCCTGTCAAAATAGTTGAATCTTAAATTTAAAAGGACAACTTTTCAAAAAAAAACAATTTAATTTTAACAAAAAATACTATTTTGCAAAATTGTTGAATTTCATGCAAAGTAAGTTAACTTTTCACGAAATAGTTGAATTTTCAACCAAAAACATGAATTTTCAAAAAAGAAGTTTTATTATCTACTGAAAAGGGCGAGTTTTTACAAAATACATGAATTTGCAACTAAAAAATATAAAGTTTTAAACACAATTACTCTGTATTACTTCAGATTAAAAGTCGATTACATCGGATTTTGTTTAAACTTCAACAATTTTGTTTAAATTAAATCCTTTTTAATAGAAAATTCGCGTGAGTCTAGAATCTAGATTAATCAGAATGGTTACCCCCTCGAAAAAAACCCTAAAAAACCCTAATCAAACAAGTCTACTAACTTTTACCAGAACTGACTTTTTCAGTCAACCATAAAACCGAAAATGCGCAAGCCGAAAATCTTTTATACACACTCCAGATCCCATAAAAGCCGGTCCGGTTTTGTAATTACTAGAACTGCAGACCCACGCAGTTTCTCAGCTCCAGGGGGCGAGAGACGGTTGCGACTCTCGCCTCGGAAGGGCCGCAGTGCGCGAGTACTCAGTCGAGTATATTGCGCACTATTATGCATTCCGATTGGAAATGACTGTTTTTTATAGATCATACAGTACATAGTATTGTCTACGACTAAAAGGTTCCCTTGAATTAAATTCTTATAGTCTCTCGATGACTTGATATGACATGAACCAGTTTAACCTAAATATGTCACAATCCATACTTATTGTTGGAGACACAGTAACGGATACGAAGTTATATAAAGTGTAACTGAAATTACATCATTATCTTTTTCTCAATATTTTTTTTGCTTCGTGACTAAGAAATTGTGCGGATTTACTTCTTGTGAAAGAAGTATGTTAACAATGCTAATTATGCCAATCAATGACAATCCTTAACTTTTTTTTTATTTATAAGAAATTTCTGAGGAACAATTTCCCGGAATGCAATAAAAGATGGATGTCTTTTGTGCTGCAAAATGATTGGTGTCGAGACCATTGTGCTCTGAGAAAAATCAATGAGGTGCATTTCCTAATGTTACTCTTAAGCTGGGATAAGTAGATAACATATAACTGCGAAATTTTTCATTAAGTATAGAATTTAAAATCCGCGGAATCGGCACCCTGAAAATGTTCCAAACTAAGTCTGAAGGTATCGATTTGATCTGCAAAAGAATGATTCAAGAATCTAACCATTTTTTGTTTCTTTTTTGTTTCCCGGTCATTCCCGGTTCGCAAAATTTTTCCGGTAAATAAAATTTATAAAATTGAACTCTTAACATTTTTTATTTTAAAGTAATAAAAAATAAATAACAAATTAAAGCATTCAAAGTGAAACATTTGAATTTTTATCTTTTAAAGTTTAAAAGTTTGTAAATTTAAAAATTTTGTATTGAGCCAATTGTAAGAATCAATCATTCAACTTTAAACATTATAAAAATTATATAGTTAAGTTATTTTAGGCTCGAAACATTAAAAAATTAAAATTTTGTTAACCTAAAAATTCTTAAATTAGAAGTTAAATTATTTTCATTTTAAATAGTTTAAGCATCCTTGAAACGCTTTAAAATTTTATT
>JAWWLR010000155.1:7560063-7573267 GCA_035041075.1 Acraspis erinacei
GCTTAGTTGTGAGACACTTTGCTCTTCCCAGTGTATACAATTGAAAGCATATACAACTGTCAAATATCATCATTTTTGTCAGCATAAAGTGTTTATTTTTTATTTAATTGGTGTTTTGATCCATTTTTTAAAATTTTCTAGTAATTTCAACTCCAAAAGGGAAAAACAGCAGCCAAGCGTTCCAAAACAAAACCATCACTACCATCGGATGAAGATGCAGATTTTTGCATCATTTGCTTGAAGTTTTTGCCGAAAAAATTGACCGCTGCCAACTCCGTAAAATGCATTTTGTGCGAGCGCCCGGTTCATTTGAAATGTGCAGATATGTGTGCAAGCTTCTACACTTGCATTCATTGCAATAGCGATTTGGATGGAGAAGATGATTACCAATGAAAGATCCTAATTACTGTCTAGGACTGAAGGCCTTAAAAAGAAATAAAAGCTAATATTTTCAAATATTTTTTGGGGTTTCACTTAATATTTTCCCATTTTAATAGATTTTTCTAGGTGTCTCACAACTAAGCCACTTTTTTGATCTGACCAAAAATCATGCATTTACAAAATTGGCCATAAAATTTTTTGTGTTGTTTGAATTACGATAGTTTCTTTAGATAAAAGTTGTATAATTTCCTTACCTTTCCAACGCTCTATGAATGAATGCCGCCTGGGCTAGATTTTTGGCGGAGACGATAGCGGACGTTATTCCTTAACTTCACTAAAATTTTCTTGCTATTTATATTATCAGGACAAATATAGATTACATGTTTTATATCAAAATGAATGAACCAACAAAATTTTCTAACCTCTTGTAATTTTCAGTTACAGTAAATGAACATTCCTAAACTGTAACATAATTTTCTAAAACATGTCACTGGATTTGCATGCAGTCGCAAAATGCTGAAATTTCGGTTGCAGTTTAGGAAAATTTGGAAAAGGTTTCTGCATAAAGCTTTAGTGATCCGTTTCTGAAAATTCCTACAGAAATTTCCAACAGTGTAGTTTATGGATAATGCCTGATGAGATTATGTTACGTAATTTATGTAGGGACCCTATATTGTATTTTAGTTTTTAAATTACTGTTACCTGCTTCAAACATCATGATTCCGTTACCATAAGGCATTCCACATGGATGGCCGTCAAAGTACCATAATCCTGATATTCCATCATCATTCTCATCAACATATTTTAACACTTTCTGATTATGACGTAATACTTGAACAGGTGGCGTTCGAATAGATTTACGTGGCGAGTGACTCTCTGATTTTGGAAAAAGAAATATAGGCATTTTTTATTTTCTCTTTTTTTTCAACAAATGTTGTTAAATTGAATTGGGATTGTATTATAATCAACTTACGGACAGAATTAATAAAAATCGTCAAAGTGGAGAGTAGAGACCAAGTAACAATCTTCATTTTTCGACAGAGAGGAAACTGATGTTGAAAGAATTTTTTATCTGTAACTGATAAGGTGGATATGATTCACTTGTATTTATGTACTAGACATGATCTCATTAGCGAGAAAAACTATTATCATTATTTAGGTGTTGGGATGGAGTTGATAAAATAAAGAAATAAAATCGTTGAATGGGTCTGCAGTTCCTGATGAATTTTAGAAATAATGCCGGCGTATAATACTCTAAAAATGGATTTTTCAAAATTGGGGTTTAAGTTCACGTTTCTCCGGATTTTTTAAAAAATGAACTTTTTTAGAGTACTGGTTAGATACGTTTATGTGATTTGTCAATTTAATGACCATTTATAAGCAATTTGAATTATATTTTTATTAATTAATTAATTAATTAATTATAATTACATTATTTAAATTTCCCGGGAAAATGTATCGCTTCAAATTGAAAAGGGCGCTAAATTTAAATAATAAAATAAGTCAGAATAATGGAAAACATATTATTCGCATTAAAAAGTGCCTTACTCAGGTTTGCTACAATATTCCAATTTGTACATTAATGCAAAAAAAATGTTGTTTCTCAGTACATTTTAAGCAAATTTTAAACAAATAGTTGAATTTTCCACCCAAAAGAATACTTTTCTACCAAAAAAAGAATCATTTTCAACAAAGTACATAAATTTTCAACTAAAAATTATCAATTTTCGGCGAAAATTAGTATAGTTAAAATGTTAAAAAAAATAAATGTTCAACAAAAAAATTATTTTTTAAACTAAAAATAGAAGAATTAAATTTTCGAAGAAAACAATCAATTTTCAACCAAAAAGAATAAATTCTCAAGAAAATAATTCAATTTTAAACGCTAAAGGTGAATTTTCTACGAAAAAAATACAGTTCCAATAAAATATATAAATTTTCGACTAAAAAATATAAATTTACAAACCAAACCGGGAATAGTTCCCTTTGCAGTTAGAAAAGTAAATTTTAAACAAAGAAAGAAATAGTGTGCAGCAAAATTAATTAGTTTTCAACTAAAAATATAAATTTTCAAGCTAATTTGGATTCAGCTTAAAAATTTATTTTCAACTAAAAAGAAACGAATTTGCAGCCAAATAAATTAAATTTTCATCACAGTGATGAATTTTTGACCAAATACTGGAATTTTCAACGCAAAAACTAAATATTTTTTTTCCAACCAAAGAAACGAATTCTCAACAAAAAAATATAATTGTTAAATTTTCTACAAAACAAAAAATTGTATAGAAAAATGATTACATTATATCGAAAAACGTAAATTTTCCACAAGCAATTTTCTACTTTAATATGCCTAGGGTTCCAAAAGAGTTCTAGAGTTCTGCAAAAATATAATTTGGAAAAACTTAAAAACTCGAAAGTTACACAATTTTTAAAATCTCAAAATTTTAGAGACATTTTACGAAAGAGTTCCAGGAGTTCTGAGCAGAGTTTTGGTGGCCCCTCAAATAATTGCAGAAAAATGTCGAATAACATTTTTCGATAAACTTAAAATACAAAAACCTACAACACTTTACACATATCCAAAAAAATTTTAATTCAAAATTTTGAGAATTCCAAGAGTTCTGATTCTGATCAGAGTTCTGGTAGCCCCATGAACAGTTCCATAAAAAATCTAATAACATTTTTTGCTAAACTCAGAATCCAAAAAGAGACACCACTTCAAACATACCTAAAAATTTTGAAATTAATAATGTTGAGTGCAAGAGTTCTGATCGGAGTTTTGTTAGTCCCAGAATATTTCTAAGAAAAGTAAAATAAAATATTCCGATAAACCTAAAATCGAAAAACCTAGAACACTTTACACATATCCAAAAAATTTGAAATTACAAATTTTGAGAGTTGCAAGAGTTCTGATCCGAGTTCTGGTAGTCAAGGAATTAGTTCTGCAAAAAAGTATAAGAACATTTTTCGACTTTTTTGTAGAAGTATTGAGGGGCCGAGAGAGTTCTGATCTGAACTCTTGGAACTCTTAAAATTTTTGGGTATGTTAGAAGTGGTGTCTCTTTTTGGATTTTGAGTTTACCGAAAAATATTATAATACGTTTTTGTAGAATTATTCAGGGGGCTACCAGAACTCTGATCAGAACTCCTGGAACTCTTTGGAAAACTTTACCTGAAATTTTGGGATTTTAAAAATTGTGTAAATTTCGAGTTTTTAGGTTTTTCGAAATTAGTTTTTGTAGAACTCTAGAACTCTTTTGGAACTATAGGAGTTTAAAACAAAATGTTGATTTTTTGAAAAGTGGGGGGCCGATTTTTTTTGTTCTAATTTTTCGTTGGGTCTAATTTTTGGGAAGTATTTTCAATAAGTATCAGGAACTCTAGAACTATGCTAAATCCACCCAGTAATATAAAAAAAGTTAATTTTTCGAATAGTGCGGAAGAATGTGTATCTAGCCCCCAATTTAAAAAAATCCATTTTAGATTATTGATACTTTGGAACTATTTCTAAAAGTTGTCAGGAACTGTAGAAATATTCAAAAGGATGTCAAAACTCTAAAAAAAATTCAAAATTTTAATTGTGGGGGGGGGGATAAAATAACACGCACAGTAAAGTTACTTAAGCAATAGAATCCAAAAAGAACATTTAACTTTTTGGTTAAAAAATTAATAATGTGTTAAAAATCCAAAAATTTTGTTTAAAATCATCATCTTTTGGATTAAACTTTTTTACTATTGTTTTAAGAATTATTTTTTTTTGTTGAAATTATTATTTTATCTCAAAATATAACCCTTACATTTTTTAATGAAAATTGATACTTTTGATGATTTTTTTTGATGATTTTTTTTTACTTGAATACAATTATTTGGTTAAAAATTGATCTTTTTTAAATTCATGTTTTTGTTTGAAATTTTCATTATTTTAGTAGCAAATTTAACTATTTACTTTAAAATTATATTATTTGTTTAAATATTACGCTATTTGCTTTTACAACAGAAGCAACAATTTTTTCTAATTTTTTCTTTTTCGCTTCAGAATTAGAGAACTTTTTTGAAAATTTATGTATTTTGGATAATAATAATTTATCGTTTTTAGTAGAAAATTATTTTTATCGGTCTATTTGGCTACAAAATTAAACAATTTTTTAAAAAGAATTATGTTTTCTTTTTAATTTAATTTTTTGGTGTAAGGTAAATGTAAGGGTTATATTTTGAAATAAAATAATAATTTCAAACAAAAATAATAATTCTGAAGAAAAAAAATAGTAAAAAAGTTTAATCCAAAAGATGAATTTTTAACTAAAATTATGAATCTGAAAAAAAATCCAACAAAAGTGTTCAATCTTTCAAATAGTTAAACCAAACAGTTAAATTTTTGAATAGAAAGATAAATTTTTAACCAAAAATGGACTAATTGAACATTAATTTAAAAAATTTAGTTGTAATGAAAAACTTAAATGAATTTTTCACAATATAGTTCAATTTTCTTTTAAAGAGATAAATCATCAATGAAGGAAATAATTTTATGACAAGATAGTGAAATTGCCAATCAAGAAGTTGAATTTTTTATAAGAAAAGATGAATTTTAAACAAAATTCTTGAATTTTTAACACATCATTAATTTTTTAACCAAAAAGTTAAATGTTCTTTTTGGATTCTATTGCATTTAGCATAGTTCTAGAGTTCCTAATACTTATTGAAAATACTTCCCAAGTCTACAAAAACTAATTTCGAAAATCCTAAAAACTCGAAAGTTACACCATTCTTAAACTCCCAAAAATGTCAGAGAAATTTTTCGAAAGAGTTCCAGGAGTTCTGATCAGAGTTCTGGTAGCCCCCTGAATAGTTCCACCAAAAAGTCTTTAGGATTTTTCGATAAACTCAAAATCCAGAAAAATTAAACACTTTAAAAATACACAAAAAATTTGAAATTCAAAATTTTGTGAATTCCAAGAGTTTTTATCAGAGATCTCAGAGCAAATTTTTCTCAAAATTTTGAGAGTTCCAGGATTTCTGATCCGAGTTCTGGTAACCCCTATGAATAGATCAACAGAAAAGTATTATAACATTTTTTGGTAAACTCAAAATCCAAAAAGAGACAATACTTTAAACATACCTAAAAATTTTGAAGTTAAAAATTATAAGAGTTCCAAGACTTCAGATCAGAACTCTCTTGGGCCCTTAATAGTTCTAAAAAAATGTCGAAAATGTTCTTAGACTTTTTTGTAGAACTATTTTTTGGTCTACCAGAACTCTGACCAGAACTTTTGAAATTCTCAAAATGTTGAATTTCAGAAAGTGTTGCAGGTTTTTCGATTTTAGGTTTATCGACAAATTTTATTTTACTTTGTGTTAGAAGTATTCCGGGGCTAACAGAAATCCGATCAGAACTCATGCACTCTCAAAAATTTTAATTTAAAAATTGTTGGGTATCTTTAAAGTATTGTTGGTTTTTGGATTTTGAGTTTACCAAAAAATGTTCTTAGATTTTTATGGAACTATTCATGGGGCTATCGGAACTCTGATCAGAACTCTTGGAACTCTTTCGAAAAATATCTCTAAAATTTAGAGATTTTCAAAATTGTGTAACTTTCGAGTTTTTGAGTTTTTCGAAATTATATTTTTGTAGAACTCTAGAACTCTTTTGGTACCCTAGGCATATTAAAGCAAATTTTGCCTTTTTTTAAATTGAGGGGCTGGCTTAATTTTTTGAACATTTTTTTTGGTCTAATTTTTTTAATCTATTTTCAATAATTATCAGGAACTCTAAACTAGAGTTCTTAAATGCCCGATAATTTATGTTGAGCAAATGTTCTCGAGAATATTCAAAATTTATTTTCTTAATTTGAAAATTCAAAAATGACTAACTAATCGTTTTTGGTTGAAAATTCTTTTAAAAATATATATATTTGGTTGAAAAATCATTTATTTTGGTATAAAATTCATCTTATTGATTGAAAATTAGTTTTTTATTACTTAGATTTAATTTTTTAAACTAAAAATGTTACTTTAATTTTTTTTGAAAATTGAACCTTTTTATAGGAGTCAAATCTTAGTTGAAAATTATACTATTTCCTTGAAAATTTTATTTTATTTTAAAATTAAGTTTTTTACTGAAAATTTAATTATTCTATTTTTAGTTGAAAATTTATCTATTTTATCTTTTTGGTAAAAATTAATTTCTGTTTTTGAAAATTTAACTATTTTGTTAAAAGTTCGTTTCCTTTTGGTTGAAAATTTATTTTACTAATTGAAAATTTAAGTGTACTTTATTTTTTGTAGAAAATTTGTTGTGGAAAATTTACCTTTTTCGATATAATGTAATCATTTTTCTGTAACATTTTTTGTTTTGTAAAAAATTTAACAATTATATTTTTTGTTGAAAATTCGTTTCTTTGGTTGGGAAAAAAATATTTAGTTAGAAATTCTTTTTTTTTTAAATAGAAAATTCATTTTTTCCGTTGAAAATTTCAGTATGTTGTCAAAATTTCATCACACGAATAAAAAATTAATTAATTTGGCTGCAAATTCGTTTCTTTTTAGTTGAAAATAAATTTTTAAGCTGAATGCAAATTAGCTTGAAAATGTATATTTTTAGTTGAATAATAATTAATTTTGCTGAAAACACTTTTTCTTCTTTGTTTAAAATTTACTTCTTTAACTGCAAATTGAACTATTCCAGGCTTGGTTTGTAAATTTATATTTTTTATTTGAAAATTTGTATATTTTATTGAAACTGTATTTTTTCGTAGAAAATTCACATGTAGGGTTTAAAATTGAATTATTTTCTTGGCTACAAAATTAAACAATTTTTTAAAAAGAATTATGTTTTCTTTTTAATTTAATTTTTTGTTGAAAAATTGATCTTATTGGCGGAAAATTGATCTTTTTGATTGAAAATTCTATTTTTTAATTGAATATTTATCTTTTATTTATAAATTCAACTATTTTCTTGAAAATTCATGTATTTTGTTTAAAATTGGTCTTCTAAGTTTAATTGAACTAGTTTAAATTTTCTTTTTGTATAATTTTAATTTTGAAACTAAAAATTAAACGATTCCATTTTCGGTTGAAAGCGTAAATACTTGTATATTTTTTAGTTAAAAATTTAACTGCATATTTAGTTTGACATTCATCGTTTTCGGTAGTAAATTAATCTTCTTTATTAATGATTAAACTATTTTGTTAAGGGTTTAACTATTTTATTAAAATTTCCTCTTTCATCATTGAACTCAATAGGTTAAAAATCCGTTTTATTTGTGGAAAATTAATGTTTTCAAACTGAAAATTTAATTTTTTTATTTGAGATTGACAATGTATCTCTTTTAGAAGTAAGTCCAAATATTTAGTTGAAAATCCATCTATTTTGTTAAAAAAATCATCTTAAATAATGTTAAATTCAAAACTTTTAAATTTAAATAATGTTATATACGCTGGGCTTAAAAATTGCTAATTTTAAAATTGATAACTAATATGAATTTTTCGAAGGTAAAACTTCTGAACATCCAGAATTGTAAACTCTTATTTTGTTAACAGAATTATAAGTGAACGTTGAATATGATGAGATGAATTTTTCTAATATCTTTAAATAAATTCACCGTCAATTTCACATAAAAAAATGAAAAATTTCCAGTTATTAATCTTTGAAACTGAATTAATCTGAAGAAAAATTTAAAATATAAATTAGCTTTAAATAGGAAACATTAAAACTGAAAACATTTCTTCTATAGAAGTTTGAAATTAAAACGGTTGAAATTAAAAATTCTTTTTATTTTAAATTACTTAATTTTTTCAATTTTTGGTACTTTATTTAGAATTATTAATAATTGTTGAAATCTTTCAATTATTTTTCAGCCCTAAGTAATTCATGTTTTTAAATCTTCAACTGAAAATCTGAAGGTTTCGGATATTAGATTCAAAATATAAAAAAATATAAAAATTGCTATTGTACATGCGATTCCCATATATAAAATTTTTATAGAACCCAAAATTAAAGCCTTAAAAATTCAATAATTTGAAACTTCGTTAAAATTTGAAACATTTTTAAATTTTGATATTTAAGCTAAGAAAAGGAAAAATATTTTTTAAATTAGGCAACCCGTTTTTTAAATTCAATCATTCTCATTTTACACTTCAAATACTTAAATTGAAAATAAAAATAAGAATTGTCCATAAAATTAATTTATATTTAAGATTACTAATTTCGTAGTTTTAATTATAATTTTTTAATTTTAATTTTGTTTAATTTGATTTTTTCAATTTAATTTTTTCAATTTAATTTCATTACAACCAAAAAGAATAAATTCTCAAGAAAATAATTCAATTTTAAACCCTAAAGGTGAATTTTCTACGAAAAAAGATACAGTTTTAATAAAATATATACATTTTCGACTGAAAAATATAAATTTACAAAACAACCCTAGAATAGTTCCCTTTGCAGTTAGAAAAGTAAATTTTAAACAAAGAAGAAAAAGAGTTTTCAGCAAAATTATTTATTTTTCAACTAAAAATATAAATCTTCAAGCAAATTTGGATTCAGCTTAAAAATTTATTTTCAACTAAAAAGAAACGAATTTGCAGCCAAATTAATTAATTTTTTATCCGAGTGATGAATTTTTGACCAAATACTGGAATTTTCAACGCAAAAGCTAAATATTTTTTTCCAACCAAAGAAACGAATTCTCAACAAAAAATATAATTGTTAAATTTTCTACAAAACAGAAAATTGTATATAAAAATGATTACATTATATCGAAAAAGGTAAATTTTCCACCACAAATTTTTTACAAAAAATAAAATCACTTAAATTTTCAATTAGTAAAATAAATTTAAAAATTCAACAATTTTAAACTTCGTTAAAAAGTTGAAGCATTCTTAAATCATGACATTTAAGCTCAGAAAAGAAAAAATATTTTTTAAATTGGGCATCCCGATTTTTCAATTCAATCATTCTAATTTTATACTTCAAATAATTAAATTGAAAATAAAAAATAAGAAATGTCCATAAAATTAATTTATTTTTAAGACTACTGATTTCGTAGTTTTAATAATAATTTTTTTTTAATTTAATTTTTTCAATTTAATTTCATTACTTCGATAATCAGTTCATTTAAAACCATATCAAATGTACGTTGGAGACCGAGATATCCCTCGAGGCTAATGTACTTCCTCACAGAATTTGTGTCCTTGGAAAATCCACTACCCAATATCACAATCTATTTTTTTTTAATTTAAGGTCAGTTACACCTACTGTATCCGATCCCTCCTATAAAAGGCGATATATTTACACAGAACGATATCATTTGCAAATAGCAACTGTCCAATCAACATACCACAATGGTCTTCAAGGTATGTAAAATATTGCCTCTATATTTCTATAAAAATTTCTAATCGAGTTTTGAATAAATAAAAATTGTAATATAGAGTCTCTTGTATTTTTCTAACGAGAATACTAAAATAAAATTGAACTTTCTAATTATTAATTATTGACGTGCTGTGATTCGAAAAGAAATATATTTACAGCTCTAAATTTATTTTATTTATTTCTACTTCTGGTACTTTTATTTATTACTACTTCTACTTCAGCTAAAACTATCATTTGAACCCTGAAAATTAATGCAATTATGTTTAAAAAATTATTTTCGTGGCCAATGATGAGTGGTAACAGGGAATTGCTACTCGCGTACTCGCCACGCTGTCCCGGGGTTGGAAAGTGGTGAGCACGTTGCGAAAACCTGTTGCCTCGTAAGCTAGACGACGGAAATATATTTTTTATCATAACTGACTCAAAATAGAAGGTCCAACCTTTAATTTTAATTTTCTTAATTTATATCTTTAGTTATAGTGTCTAATTAAGAATTTAATTTTTTAGTTCTTCGTCCTCACCGCCCTCGTTGCTGTTGCCAATGCCGGAATCATCGGAGAGCCTTTGAGTTATGCCGCTCCAGTAGGCGCCCCATTGGCTTATTCGACTGCCGTAGCAGCACCTGTGGTGAAAATTCTTTCTGCAGGTCCCGGTGTTTACTCTGCAGGCACAGGTGTTTACTCTGCAGGCCCAGGTGTTTACTCTGCAAGCCTCGGTGTTTACTCTTCCCCAGCTGTTTACTCAGCCCCCATTCCTCAGTACGCTCAATACGCTAGCTACGCTGCCACCCCAGTTGTTAAAGCACCAGTTGCCTACGCGAACTACGGATACGCTGCTCCTGTGGCTCACGCTGCCCCTCTCCAGTATTACCAATAATTTCTCACCCAACTCTGTTATTTATTTAACATCACCCATTTTCATTAAACGATTTCATAAATTCTACTCGCTTTTGTCTTATTTTAAATGTAAGTTTAGGTTTAAGATTTGACATTAAAATGCTTGTCAATTCAAAGAAATTTGACCCTCAATAACCAAACTAGTTCGAATTCGCTCATACAGCAAGGTCGAAACTTGGAAGTGGTGCGAATTTGCACTAGTGTGGTAGCGGTGTGTCTGGGCGAAGTCGGTGCCTGTGAAATTTCAATTTTTTTACATTTCCATTCATGAGAGTGTAATGTAATTGTCCGAATTTTCGATGTCCGGTTTTTAACGGATCTTTACGTTTCGACACTCACAGAATCCAAAAATCATACAATTTTGTCGGTGTCTGTCCGTATGTGTGGTTACCTGAATCTTGTAGCCACGCTGACATTAAAAGTTTTTGTTCAATCGATTCCGGCTTTGAAAAACTTCTTAAAGTTCCCAAAAGGAAGGCTCATTTCGTTAAGCAGACACTTCCAACCAAAATTTAAAAATTTAAAGCAGTTTCCAAATTTGAAGAAAAAAATGTCTTTACTATTATAGAAATTTTTGTAAGAGTTCCTTATAGATGGGTAGATGACTTGCAAATTATCCAAATAAAATTTTCAATTTCGATGAAAGTATAAAAGTTATATACTTTTGAATATTTTGAAAATGTTCAGCGAAATAGAAAACAATATTTTTCGGACAGATTAGGAAATTTCATTTACATTAGTCACTAGATATCACTTAAATTTACAAAATATCACAGCTCAATTTTTGGAATAGAAAAAAATTCAAAAAGTTAGAGCTTTTCCAGAAATTGAATAAAATTTTTTTATGTATTCTAGACATTGTTCGAAAAATTTTCTGGTACTCAGCAAACATACTTGCAAATTATCCTAATGGCATTTTTAAATTCGATAAAAATTCAAAAAGTTATATGCTTTTCAAAATTTTCAAAAAAAGGCAAAAAAAAATGTTTTTAATAGGTTAAGAACTATAAATGCAAATTTATACTAGATATATAAGATATGTATATTTCGAAACTATAATTAATGTATTCATAAAGTAACAAGAATTAACCTTAATTTTAATTTAGACATTAAAATCATATTTATACTACTTTTTATTATTTATTGTCACTGTCATTTCTGAAAATTTGATTTTTTGGTATAACTTTTTATACTAATTTCAAACCAAATTAAAACACATTAACATATGAATCAAAAAATTGAATGCAGATACCCATTTCACAACATCAGAATCATTTGAAAAATTATGTAATTGAAATAGGGATTTTTTTAATATAAAGAAACTTTTACTATGCAAATTATATCCAATATTCTATTATATAACCTTCGAATAAATAATCAATTAATGTCACCTAATTTTAAGAAACTAAATTTTAATCTTTATTTAATTTAATATTTTGAAAAAATTATTCTGCTAATAATTACTTCATTATTTGACAATATGAGAAGCATTTGACTATAACTTTCATTGAAGCATTCAAATGATATTTTTTTAATTAATAATTAATAATTAATAATGAATAATAAATAAACTGATTTTGAAAAATATTGAAATAATTTACTTATAATGCTAACAATTGAATTTAGATACTCATTTCACTTCACAATAATAAGAAAAATCATAAAATTTATTTTTATTTTATTTTCTATTTTTACTAATCAACGAAAAATTAATTAAAAAGTTGACAGCATAAAAAGCCTCAAGGAATTATTGCGATTGAAGAAATCAAATTATTTTTAATTTGATATATTTAAAAAATGTTGTATTTTAATTTCTGAATATTTTTATTTCGTTAAATAAACCCAAGAAATGAAAAATTTAACATAATTACTTAATAATTATTTAACCATTTAAAGAAACTCTCGCCACTACAGAAAAATGATAAAAAAAATGAAAATAAATAAAAATAAAAAAAACAATTCTTAACTAGATTAAACAGATCCATCTAAAATCATACGTAAGCTTACATTAAAGAGATAAAAACTCACTATAATCATATTTTTCGTCGATGTATTCAGAAAAAACTATCACATTTAAAAGATTCGCTCCTTCAACATTTCTGCTATCATTTTAACCAATTTTTTTTAGCTCGCGACATCTACCGGCGATAAAGTGTCCTTCTAAAACGATTCAAGGTCAACGCAGTGAGTAAACTCCTGAAAATAACTAAGTCTGGAGTTATTAAGGCGCGGGCATTTGACCAGAAAGTGATGAAAATCATCTTTTTCTGCCCCACAGTATAGACACCTCTCTCCTTTCGGCAAGTTATGAGATCTGATCAACAATTATGTGTCTCGAGTACTCATTAATAAAGCGGGCTTGAGCAAAAATTCTTTTATAACTAAGATTCATTCTATGGTAACGATAGGGCTGAACTCCCATTTGTAAGCGCAGATGAGGCCATATCTGCAGACTCCTTGATTGGGCGCGCCCTGAAAGATCTCTTTTGATTAAAAATCTTTCGTATTTCTGAAGTATTAGATCTTTACTTCCTGCGAGTGCCTCCAAGCTAGCAGAGTCCCA